>PVJI01020754.1:0-28368 GCA_004026765.1 Micronycteris hirsuta | reverse complement strand
GTTGTGCAGAACACAGATGTTGTCATTTCACTGCATAGTGTGAAGTGTGACGTCATTCAATTGGGGTTTCCTGTTCTGTATGTGAACAGTACGCCTCCCTGGGTCATTTAGGGCTATCTTTACTTTTCCTATTGGAAGATGCATCTCATACTACCAGAGAGATGATAACCAATATGAGCAAAAGTTTCCTGTTCCTACAATAAAATTTGTTTAAAGATTTATTCATTTATTTTTAGAGAGGGTTAGGGAGGTAGAAAGAGAGATAGTGTTTACATTTTCTTATGTTTATTCTCTCTTACCATTAATGTGTGGTTGCCTCTCGCATACCCCCTAGTGGGGGACTAGCCAGCAATCCAGGCATGTGCCCTGACTGGGAATCCAACAGGTGACCCTTCGATTGGCAGGCCAGCACTCAATCCACGGAGCCACACTAGCCAGGGCTAAAACACTTTTGAAATGGTAGAAACCTTCTAACAGTGTATCTTTTCAAAGAGTTTTCAAAATTATAAAATTAAAAAACATATGGAAAAATAAAGAACAAAGTTGTACACTTCATCACGTTCTTAAAATATTGACGTTGTACCACATTTACTTGAATTTCATGAAATAGAACATTCCACATACATTTCAATATTTATACATACCACTCCTTCATTTCTTTCTCTTCTGTCAACCCCCAAAGTCAAGCACAATCTAAAATGTGATCCATATCTATGTTTTTATAATACTACATGTAGATATTAATAAATTAATAAACAACTTGTGGCTTTAAAATTCAATAAAGTTTACTATATATATTGTTTTTCAACTTTCTGATTTACTCAATATTTTATGTATTTCAAATTCTTGTTGATACATGTAGACCTATTGTTAATTCACTTTAAAAGTATACAGTATTTTGTTTTATGAATGTATTATAATTCATTTGTCCATTTTTCTCCTGGACAAATGAATTATAATACTGATGGCTGTTTGGGGCTCTTGCCCCCAATATTTTATTATTATAAGGCTATAAACAGCTTCTGGCCAAGATGGAGGAGTGGGTAGACACATCATGCCTCCTCGCACAAGAAAAAGAGGAAAAAACAACAATTTAAAAAACAAAAACAGCCTTAACTGACAGAAAATCGAACTGAGTGGAAGTCCGATAACCAAGGAGTTAAAGAAGACACGTTCATCCAGACCGGTAAGTGGGGCAGAGCCAGGCGGAGAGCGCGCAGCAAGACCGTGTTTTGTGGAGCGGTATGGCGACGCTGCAGCTGCTTGGAGAGGCCCGTGGCGGGTGCCCTTGGCCAAAATGCAGCCAGCGCACTCAGTGAAACCTGCAGCTGGCCGACCCAGGCCCAAAGGGGCCAAGACTGGTGGACTGGGCGGTCCCCGGTTTGTGCGCAGATAAACCAGGAAGAAAAGCTGGGGCGCGGAGCAGACTGTGCAACCCACCATCATGGGGGAAATAAAGCCTCAAACCACCGATTGAAAACACCTGTGGGAGTTGAGACGGTGGTGGGAGGAATGCCCGGCCTCACAGGAGAGTTCTTTGGAGAGACCCACAGGGACTTGGAACTATGCAGGCCCGGCCACTCACCTCGGAGCCAGCACAGAAGGACCCAACTTGCTTGTGGGAAGCAGGGGAAGTGCAGAGAGCAGCCATCATTCACTCAGGCCCCGCCCCCACAGGCAGCGTCACAACAGAACGATGTGGGTTACCCTGCCCTGGTGAACACCTAAGGCTCCACCCCTTAAAGTAACAGGTGCACTGAGAAAAAAAATGGCCCAAATGAAAGAACAGAACAGAGCTCCAGAAAAATTACAACTAAGGGACGAGGAGATAGCCAATCTATCAGATGCACAGTTCAAAACACTGGTAATCAGGATGCTCACAAAATTGGAAGAAAGTTGGACACAAATAAATGAACAAATGAAGGATACGCTGAAGAAAATGAGGGGGAATATGCAGGGAACCAATAGGGAAGAGAAGGAAACCGGGACTCAAATCAATGGTGTGGACCAGAAGGAAGAAACAAGAATTCAAAAAAATGAGGAGAGGTTTAGGAACCTCCAAGACATCCATAAACGGCCCAACATCCGGATCATAGGGCTGCCAGAAGGAGAAGAGGAAGACCAAGGAATTGAACATTTATTTGAACAGATAATGAAGGAGAATTTCCCCAACCTGGCAAAGGAAATAGGCTTCCAAGAAGGCCAGGAGGCTCAGAGAGTCCCAAAGAAGCAGGACCTAAGGAGGAACACACCAAGGCACATCATAATTACATTACCCAAGATTAAAATTAAGGAGAGAATCTTACAAGCAGCAAGAGTAAAGGAGACAGTTACCTACAAAGGAATTCCCATAAGACTGTCAGCTGATTTCTCAAAGGAGACTTTTCACGCAAGAAGGGGCTGGAAAGAAGTATACCAAATCATGAAAGGCAAGGACCTACATTCAAGAATACTTTCCAGAAAAACTTTCATTTAGAATGGAAGGGCAGATAAAGTGCTTCTCAGGTAAGGTCAAGTTCAAGGAGTTCATCATCGCACAGCCTTTATTATATGAAATGTTAAAAGGATTTATATAAGGTATGGAGGGATATCAACAGGGGAGTCGGGGCGGGGAGAGGAGGAAAAAGTACAGAGAAAAAGTAGCATAAACGGTAGGTAGAAAACAGACGGGGAGGTTAAGAATAGTATAGGAAGTGTAGAAGCTAAAGAACTTATATGTATGACCCATGGACAAAAACTAAAGGGCGGGGAATGGGAGGATGTGGGGCAGAGGGGAATAAAGGGGGAAAATGGGACAACTATAATAGCATAATCAATAAAGTATATATTTTTTAAAAGGCTATAAACATCTTTGTATCTAGCTATACATGAGTAAGAAGAGATTTTCTAAACTGGGATATAAAAGCAGTAGCAAAATTTCTCAGTGAAAGGGGTGCACTTGAACTTTAGTATTTATTTTCTCTTATGTTTTGTGTTTTTACTATCATACATGAGAAACTCTTCCTATATTATATATTCTAGTATTTTTGATGATTTATTTATTTATCTTTAGAAAGAAGGGGAGGGAAGGAGAAAGAGAGGGAGGGAAACATCAATGTGTGGTTGCTTTTCCCATGTCCTCCACTGGGGACCTGGCCCACAACCCAGGCATGTGCCCTGACTGGGAATCAAACTGGTGACCCTTTGGTTCACAGGCCAGTGCTTAATCCACTGAGCCACACCAGCCAGGGCTATTTTTTTTTAACATTTAAAATGTTTAAGTGTAGGGCCTTAATAATTTGTATAGGAATCTGATACCCGCCTTCCCCTCAAGTGGATAGCAAAACTGCCCTGGTTTTATTTTGATTGGATGATTTATTTTATGCCCACTAATTCACATTGCTACACATTTCCTGTGCCAAATTTCTACAAATGCAGGGACATATGTATTTGGACTTTTATTTTTGTCCTCCAAACACCTCCCCACACTACCATCTTTTAAAAATCAGTTCTTTTTAAATTTTTAAATATTTTATTGAATTAATTGGGGTGCCATTGGTTAATAAAATTATATAGGTTTCAGGTATACAATTCTACAAAACATTATCTGTTGATTGAATTGTGTTTTTACTACCTGAAGTCAAGTGTCCTTCCTTCGCCATTTATCCCCCTTTACCCTACTCTACCCCCCAAGCCCCTTCCCTCCAGCAAGCACTCTTCCGTTGTCAACATCTGTAAGTTTTTCGTTTTTTCTTTGAGTGAGAAGGGTGAAGAGATTAAGTAGAAATCAGTTCTTGAAGCATTAAGCTCTTTTAATTCCTATAGCTTTTCAAAAAATGTTACTAACTGTATCTCAAATCCCTTATCTTACGTTTTTCTCAAACTTAATAGTTTTAGGTTTTTTACTCTTGTTTTTGAATTTTAGAGTTTTATTCAAATCACACAAAATTGATAGAGTAAGATGTGGCTTAAAATATTCCCATCTATGAACTTTTCCATTGATATAGGTATTCATTAAATCCCTTCTATAATATATTCTGGTGTTCGCCACAAGGGTCTTGGGTATCTTTGTTAGATATCTTCATTAATGTTGAGAATGAGAAATTAATCTAGTTATCATCCTTTTGTAGAGATTTTCTTTTTCTGTTTGGTAGCTTTAAATTTTTTTCTTAATCTTCGATGGTCTGAAGTTTCATTTAAGATATATCAATATGGGATAGTATTTAATTAAATTGTTTTGTACTTAGAAATGTATTTTCATATACATTTATACTTTATATATATTTTTATTTTAAAGATTTTTATTTATTTATTTTTTTAGAGAGAGGGGAAGGAGAAAGAGAGGAAGAGAAACAGCAATGTGTGGTTGCCTCTCACATGGCCCTCACTGGGGACCCAGCTTGCAACCCAGGCATGCGCCCTGACTGGGAATCGAACCGGAACCGCTTGGTTCCCCATCTGTGCTCAATCCACTGAGCTACACCAGCTGGGCTATACTTTACATATATTTTAAACCTGAGGAATTCAACCATTACAACTTTAAGTATAATCTCTCTTCTATTTTTCCTTTTTTCAGGGATGCCTTTTACATGTATGTTGCGAATTCTGAATTAATCCTTTAAATTATTCTTCACTTAAAACACATTTCTTTATTTTTCTGCCTAATTTTTACATGAATTCCTAATGTTCTTTCTCAGTTCACTGATTGTCTTCAAGTGTACTCAGTTATAGTGTATTTCATGTGTTGTTTTTTTAATTTCAGAGACTACATTTTTCATTTCCAAATTTCTCACTAGTCTTTTTTTTTATATTCTCCTTTTATATGTGTTTTTAAAAACAGCTTTAATGAGGTATAATTGATATACAAAAAAATCTACACATACTAACTTCGTAACAATTTGCTGAGTATCAAACATATGCATCTCTGTGACTATCCCCACAATCAAGGTAATAAGCATATTCATCGCATCTACAAGTATCTTCGTGTCCCTTATGCTTTTTTGTTTGGTTTGGTTTGTGGTAAGAACACTTAACATGAGATATAGTCTCTTAACAAAAATTTTAAGTACACAATGGAGTATTGTTACTTCTTGACTCTATAGTGTGCAGTAGATCTCTAAAACTGAGTCATCTTACATAACTGAACTTTATACTATTGACCAATTCTCTATTTCTCTCTTCACCCAGCCCCTGTCAACCATCATCCTACTCTCTACTTCTATGAGTTTTACTATTTTAGATACCTCATAAAAGTGGGATCATGCTGTATTTGTCTTTCTGTGACTGGCTTTAACTTAGGATAACATCCTCCAGGTTTATCTATGGTATTGCATTTGGCAGGATTTCCTTGTTTTTTTTTTTTAAAGGCTGATATACATTCTATTCACATGTTTATACACATATATACAAAAAATATATGTCACATTTTCTTTATCCATTGATCCATTGATATACATTTAAATTGTTATTTTGGATATTATTAATAATGGGGAAATAAATATAGGAATGCAAATATTTCTTCAAGATACTGATTTCATTGCTTTTTGATATATATATATATGTAAGATTGCTGGACCATATGGTAGTTCTACTTTTAATTTTTTGATGAACCTCCATACAGTTTTCCATAGTGGCTGCATCATTTTATGTTCTCACCAACAGTATAAAAGAGTTCAGGGGTGTACAACCTGCGGCCCCTGGGCCACGCACAGCCCAGGATGGCTGTGAATGTGGCCCAATACAGAATCATAAATTTACTTAAAACATTATGATATTATTTTATGATTACATGTCACAGTATATTTAATGTGTGGCCCAAGACAACTCTTCTTCCAGTGTGACACAGAGACACCAAAAGGTTGGACACCCCTGGCTCTACATCATAGCCAAGACAATCTTGTTTCCTAATAAAAGCCATCCTAATAGCCATGAGGTAATATTCACTGTGTTTAATTTGCATTTCTGGATGAAATCAGGACACACGATGTCTCTAGCTTTGTTCTTTTTTAAATTATTATTGTTTAATTATACTTGTCCCAATTCTTCTGCACTTGCTCTCCCCTGCCCCGCCCACTCCCTCTCCTACAGTCAGTCCCCACCCTGCTGTCCATGCCCATGGGACATTATTACATGTTCCTTGCCCCTTCCCCTTCTTTCCCCTGTTATCCTACTCTCCCCTTCCCTCTGCTAACTGTCAGTTTGTTCTTTATTTCCATGTCTCTTGTTCTATTTTGCTCGTTTGTTTCTTTTGTTCATTAGGTTCCACTCATAGGTGAGATCATATGGTATTTGCCTTTCACCGCCTGGTTCATGTCACTTAGCATAATGCTCTCCAGTTCCATCCATGCTGTCAGAAAAGTAGGAGCTCCTTCTTTCTTTCTGTTGCATAGCATTCCATTGTGTGAATGTACCACAGTTTTTTGGTTCCACTCATTTATGGATGGGCACATAGGCTGTTTCGAGCAATGGCTACTGTAAATAAAACTGCTATGAATATTGGCATGCATAAGGTCTTTTCAATTGTTGTTTTAAGATTTTTAGGGTATAATTGCAGCAGTGGAATCACTGGATTAAAAGGTAGTTCCATTCTTAGTTTTTTGAGGAAATCGCATACTGTTTTCCACAGTGGCTTCACCAGTATGCATTCCCTTCAACAGTGTGCTAGGGTTCCCTTCTCTCCCAGCCTCACCAGCACTTGTTTCTTGATTTATTAATGATGGCTATTCTGACCAGTATGAAGTGGTATCTCATTATGGTTTTAATTTGCATCTCTCTGATGGCTAGTGATGTTGAGCATTCTTTCATATCTCTATGGGCCTTCTGTATGTCTTCTTAGAAAAGTGTCTATTCAGGTCCTTTGCCCATTTTTTAAATTGGATTGCTTGTCCTCCTGATGTGGAGTCATGTGAGTTCTTTTTATATTTGGAGATCAAACCCATGTCCAAGATATCATTAGCAAATATGTTTTCCCATTCAGTTGGTTCCCTTTTCCTTTTGTTGATGTTTTCTTTAGCCATGCAGAAACTTTTAAGTTTGATGTAGTCTCATTTGTTTATTCTTTCTTTATATCCCTTGCCCTTGGGAACATATAGGGGAAAATACTGCTGCATGGGATATCTGAAATTTTCCTGCTTATGTTCTCCTCCAGGACTTTTATGGTGTCATGACTTATATTTAAGTCTTTTATCCATCTTGAGTTTATTTTGGTGTATGGTGTAAGTTGGTGGTCTAGTTTCTTCTTTTTCCTGTTTGCATGCACCTGTCCAGATCTCCCAACACTATTTGTTGAAGAGGCTATTTTTATTTCAGTTTATGTTCCTGCTCCCTTTGTCAAATATTAATTGACCACAGACTCTTGGGTTTATTTCTGGGCTCTCTATTCTGTTCCACTGATCTATGTATCTCTTCTTATGCCAGTATCACAATGTTTTGATTACTGTGGCCTTGTAATATAGTTTTATATCAGGTATTGTGATCCCTCCTACTTTGTTCTTCTTTCTCTAAATTGCTGAGGCTATTCAGGGTCATTTTGGGTTCCATATAAATTTTTGAAATATTTGTTCCATATCTGTGAAATATGTCATCAGTATTTTGGTAAGGATTGTGTTGAATGTATAAATGGCTTTGGGTAGGATGGACATTTTGATAATGTTATTCCTACCAACCCATGAACATGGTATATGCTTCCATTTATATGTGTCTTTCTTTCTTAATTTGTTTCTTCAGTGTTCTATAGTTTTCTGAGTACATGTCTTTTACCTTTAAGTTTATTGCCAGGTACTTTATTTTTCTTGTTACTATAGTAAATGGGTTTTCTTTTTCTTAATTTCTGTTTCTGGTATTTCATTGTTGGTGTACAAAAGTGTCTTTGATTTCTGAATATTAACTTTGTATCCTGCTATTTTACCAAATTCACTTATTAGGTCAGGTAGTTTTTTGATGGAGTCTATAGGGTTTTCTATGTACACTATCATGTCATCTGCAAACAATGACAGTTTCACTTCCTCCTTTCCAATTTGGATGCATTTTATTTCTTTTTCTAGCTGTGGCTAGAATTTCCGATACTACGTAAAATACAAGTGGTAAAAGCTAACACCCTTGTCATGTTTCTGATCTTAGAGGGAAAGCTTTTAGTTTCACCTGTTGAGTATGATGTTGGCTGTAGGTCTCTCATATAGGGCCTTTATCATGTTGAGGAATGCTCCCTCTACTCCCACTTTGCTGAGTGTTTTTACCATAAATGGGTGCTGTACCTTATCAAATGCTTTTTCCACATCTATTGATATGACCATGTGATTTTTTGTCGTTCCTTTTATCTGATGTATTACATTTATTGATTTGCAAATATTGTACCATCCTTGCATCATGGGATGAATCCCACTTGATCATGGTGTGTGACCTTTTTAATGTATTGCTGGATCCAGTCTGCCAATATTTTGTTGAGGATTTTAGCATCTATGTTCATCGATGACATTGGCCTGTAGTTTTCTTTCTTTGTTGTCTTCATCTGGTTTTGGAATTAGGATAAAGCTGGCCTCATAAAAAGAGTTTGGGAGTCTTCCCTCCTCTTGGATTTTTTGAAATACTTTAGGAAGGATAGGAGTTAGCTCTTCCCTAAATGTTTGGTAAAATTCAACTGTGAAGCCATTCTGTCCAGAGCTGTTGTGTGGCAGGAGGTTTTTTAATTACTGCTTCACTTTCACTAGCTGTTATCAATTTATTCAGACTTTCCGCTTCTTCTTGACTCAGTTTTAGAAGATTATATGTTTCTAGAAATTTGTCCATTTTGCCCAAGGTGTCAAATTTTTTGGCATATAGTTGTTCGTAGTCATTTCTTGCAACCCTATGTATTTCTGTGGTATCAGTTGTAATTTCTCCTCTTTCATTTCTGGTTTTACCTATTTGAGTCCTCTCTCTTTTTTTTTCTTGATGAATCTGCTTAAATGTTTGTCTATTTTGTTTGTCTTTTCAAAGAACCAGCTCCTGGATTTATTGATTCTTTGAATTGTTCTTTTAGTTTCTATGTCATTTAATTCTGCTCTGATCTTGATTATTTCCTTCCTTCTACTTGCTTTGGACTTTGTTGTTGTTCCTCTAGTTCTTATAGATGTAGGGTTAGGTTGTTTATTTGAAATGTTTCTTTCTTTTTTAGGTAGGCCTGTATTGCTATGAACTTCCCTCTCATGACTGTCTTTGCTGTGTCCCATAGGCTTTGTGGAGTTATGTGTTCATTTTCATTTGCTTCCAGAAACTTTTTGATTTCTTCCTTGATCTCATTGTTAACCCATTCATTGTTTAATAACATGTTATTCAGTGTCTATGAATTTGACTGTTTTTGAGTTTTTACCTTGAGGTTGGTTTCCAGTTTCAAGCCCTTGTGATCCAAGAAAATGCTTGATATGATTTCAATTTTTTTGTTTGTTGAGGTTTGTATTTTACCCTATCATGTGGTCTATCTTTGAAAATGTTCCGTGTGCATTTGAAAAGAATGTATATTTTACTTCTTTGGGGTAAAATGTTCCGTATATAACTTTTAAATCCATTTGATTTAAAATGTCATTCAATGCCACAATACCCTTGTTGATTCTTTGTTTGGAAGATCTATCCATTGTGGATAGTGAGGTGTTAAAATCCCCTACCATAAGTATGTTGCTGTCTGTATTTTTCTTGAAGTCCTCCGAAATTTTCTTGTATGTTTGGGTGCACTTATGTTGGATGCATATATGTTTACAATATTTATGTCTTCTTGTTGTATTCTACCCTTATATTATGAAGTGTCCTGTGTCTCTTTTTATGGACTTTGTTTTGAAGTCTATTTTTTCCATTATAAACATTGCTACCCCCTTTTTTTTTCCTGTCCATTTGCTTGGAATATTTTTTTCCATCCCTTCAGTTTCAGTCTGTGTAGGTCTTCTGTTCTGAGGCAGGTCTCTTGTGACAACATATACATGGGTAATATTTTCTTATCCATTCAGCTACCCTGTGGTTTTGGATGGAAGCATTTAAGCTATTTACATTAAACATTATTGTTGATAGGTACTTATTCATTGCCATTTTTCCCTTTTGTACCTGTGTTCCCCTACACCTCTCTTTCCTTCATCTTCTTGAAGCAGTCTCTTTAGCATGTTTTGCAATGTTGCTTTGGTGGAGGTGTATCCTTTTCGTCTTCTTCTGTCTGGGAAACTCCTTATTTCACCTTCAGTTTTAAATGAGAGCCTTGCTGGGTAGAGTTGTCTTGGTTGCAGACCTTTGCTCTTCATTACTTGGAATATTTCTTGCTATTCTCCTTGGGCTTGTAGTGTTTCTGTTGAGAAATATGCTGCTAGCCTTATCAGAGCTCCCTTGTATATTATTATCTGTTTCTCCCTTGCTGTCTTTATGATTATGTCTTTGTTTGCCATATTTATTATGGTATATCTTGGAGTGGGTCTCTTTGGATTCCTCTTGAATGGACCCTCTGTGTCCTGAATTTCCTGGACTTGAGTGACTTTTTCTCTCATCAAGTTAGGGAAGTTTTCTGTCACTATTTTTTCAAACAGGTTTTCTATCCCTTGCTCTTCTTCTCCTTCTGGTATCCCTATTATACAGACACTATTATGATTCACGTTGTCCTGCAGCTCCTTTAACACTTCTTTGTTCTTCTTGAGTCTTTTTTGTTTGTTTGTTTTGTTGCTTTGTCTGGAAATCTTTCTCTACCTTGTCCTCCAGCTTGCTTATTCGATCCTCTGCTTCATTTATCCTGCTTTTAATTCCTTCTATTGTGTTCCTCATTTCAGATATTGTATTTTTCATGTTCCCTTGGCTTGTATTGATAGTTTCTATGTCCTTTTTCAGCCTGATGTAATTTTCAGTAAGTTCCTTGAATTGTCCCTGGAGTTCTTTGAAGTTCTCCGTAAGCCCCTTGAGCATCCTTGTAACCATCATTTTGAACTCAATGTATGATAGTTTGGTTGCCTCAAAATATGATTTTTACCCCCAAATAGTATCTTGAAATACTGCTATTTCATTTAGCAGTATTTCTGTGGATTCTTCCTTTCCTTTCAACCGGAGGTTGTTTCTTCGTCTCCCCATTTTAAGTGACTCTTCTTGTTTGTTTCTCTGTGTTAAATTGATCTTCTTTGACTCCCTGTCTTCATGGTGTGATCTTCCGTGGTAGACCTGCAGGACTCAGTGGTACAGTCTCCTTGATCACCTGAGCTTGATGCTCTTGTACTGCCATTTATGCTGTTTATGTGGGCTCTCTGGTTGTAGTTGGGTTTTGGTTGTCATCGGGTCATTCTTTGGTGGCTTCCTCCCTGGGGCTGACTGAGAGTCACTCTGCCTACCACATCTTGTATGCTATTGTACAGGTACTGCCAGAACAAAAAATCAAACAGCCCAGGAAACAGACCCACACCCTCAAAAATAACCTTCACCACCAATTACACTATCAACAGCAAGTGAGCCAATATTAATAAAGGTGTAAAGAGATTAAGACTATTATAAGAAAGGAAAAATGAATATGAGATGACACTGAAGGAAGATATTTTGTGAGGGTAGAGGGAAGAGCAATAATAAAAGTAGGGAATAAAAACAAGGCAAGGAGATAAAGAAAATAAAATTCACTTCATAAATAACAAAGGGAGGAGGGAAGGTAGAATGGAGTAAAAGAAGGGAAACATACAGTATTAGGTTAAAACCAAAATTTAAAGAAAATATATATGTATATGTCTAATGAGAGCAAAAACAGACAACCACAGCAACAACGACAACAAATATATATATAGAATAGGGCCCTAATTATAGGAAAAGCTTTCCCACAGCAATATCAACAACCAATGAGCTAAGATTGGAATAAGGGGGGAAAATGAAAGAAAGAAGAGCTTAAAAGATGTCTGGAGGAAAAAGAAGTTATTTTGAGAGGATGGAGGGAGAAGGAACATTAAGAGTGCAGAATGAAAACCCAGCTCAGACACAGAAATATTAACATTATAATGAAAAAAGGAAAGGGCAGGGGAAGGCAAAATGGACTATGAAAGGGGAAAGCTGAAATTTAAGGTTTGAAATACAAAGATAATGACTATCTAGAAATCCGATTGAAGAACTGTAACAACAAGCTCCTTATCCACAACCTATGAGCAAAGATTGATAAAGGTGAAGGGAGAGTAAGGGTATTTTAAAAACGAGAAAAGGAATGTAGGAAGACTAATGACAATCACAAATGGTATTGAAAGGCTAGAGGGGGGTGCAATAGCAGGAGTGTGGAATAAAACCAAGTCAGAGAAAGAGAGAAAATAGAGTTTAAAACAAAAATACAAAGAGGGAGGAAGGAGGTCATATGGTGTAAGAGAAGGATAGAGCAATGTATATTTGAAATGAGCTGTGTTACAAAACCTGGGGCCATATTATGTCCAAACTTGAAAGATATGAAATGAATGTTAAACAGCTATGCAGGAAAGAAGATAGTGCCTTGTGGCAACTGTTGTTGGGAACCACCCTGCCTGGTTTCAGAAGTTGTAACCCCCCATGGTTAAGGCTGAGTGAGAGACCTTGGAACCATAAGCCACTAAGGAGACAAAGCTTATCTCCCTGGCAGGATAGGTATCTCCTTTACTTCACACTGCTTGGCCCCAAGTGCACGGCCAGTTAGCCAATGACGGGTAAGATTCCTCAAGGGAGGAACGACCTAAGACAGGCATGGTCACTAAAAGGCCCCCAGGGAAAGACTTGGGGTGCTATAGAAAAGGGGGTGATGGACCCTCGCCCCTCAGCTTTGACATAGCCCGAGTCCTCATTCTGTCTGCGAGAAGCCTCCTAATCTCTTGGCTGCCTCATTTTCCTTCCCCAACTTAAACCTGAAACAATAACAGAGGGTGGTGCAGTCCTGTGCTGGGAAGGGCAGGGTCCTCGGGACAATTGGGCCTAAGAAAGAATGTACAAAATCCGGTGAAACCTACTTTGCTAATACCCTCAATTTAAATGATAAGGGTCCAAGCATGAAATGAGTTTGTTCCTCAAAATTTTATGGCCCTTTAGCTATCTAACCCTGACTCAAAGTAAGTCCTCAGAGTTCTTTGAATGTTACCTATTGTTTGATCATTACTGCCTGACAATGAATGATGAGCTTTACTTATAGGCCCTGTATTCCTATGCAAATTGAACCCAATAAAAGCCCATTGAGGAATAGGCTCAAGGCCCTTCTCCTTTGAGAGATTGGCTACCTTTTCTCCCCAAACAGATCATGTCTTGGTAGACTTATTCTCATCCATAATGCCATGGACACTGTGGGCTAGAGTCCACATCAGTCTGTCTCTATTTTCTCTGCTCTGCTGGGTTTAGTAGTTTGGGGCCCAAGGAGCTGTGTTTCATGTAATGTCTGGTAAAAGGCCCTATCGGCACATTTTCTTCTTTCCCCTGAGGATATGTACACAGCAGGAAATTTCTGAGATTGACCTCCCTGATCCGGGGAATTTATAATCCCATACATGGGGGGTTGGGTTTGCCTGTCTGTTAAAGGATCTGGCTGACTGCAGTAAATCTCAGGCATTCAGTTCCTACCTTCCAGACCCAATCGTGCTGCTCTCTCATAGGAGGTTTGGCCCCAATTCTCCACTCTGAGCTGCCCTCTGATCACCAATCATGCTGGTTCCTCCCATTCCTTCAGTGTATTCTCTGCCCCTGAGTTTTTGGTTAGCAAAGCCGCTGCACCCTATCTGCACACACTAGCTTGTGAGCCCCAGGTCCCTGCCGATCCTCGGATCTCACCTCAGCTCCCCTTTTAAAAGAGTTTCTGTATGGCCCACATACTGTAGCACTGGTCCCTGGGGTTCCTGTTCTCTGTGTGCTCTCTCTCACTGCAAAACTCACAGTCATTCATGGTCAGGCCTGGCCACCTCCTTTCAGAGCCTCTGACAGTTTAAAGTTTTTCTCTGAATCTTTTCTGGTTGGTGTTGAGCTGTAATGTAATAGCTGTAATGTAACACCAGGTAGTGGCGGTATGCTGACCCTACTTCCTCTAGAGATCTTCAACCTCAGGCACAGCAGCTCCCTACATGCTCTTTCTGGAGCTTGCATCTCCCATGCCTTCTCTCGCGCCCTGGTAACTCACAGGTGCTGAGCTGATCTACAGCCTGCCCGACTCTGTGCAGCCAGCAATGCTGGGCCGATGGCATTTGGGAGAACTGTGTGAGGTACAAAAGTGCCTACTTTGAGGGGACTGAGGCGTCATTGTCCTATATCCAATGTTTCTCGTACCTTGTATTGTCTTCAATAAATGCCTCTATTTCTCATGTTACATGGCTGGATGCTTTCTGGAAAGACCTTGTTGTATGTTCATCAGGAATTCAGACTTGCAATTTTCTTTTATTTTTGTGTCTTTGTCTGTCTTTGGTATTAGGGTAATAGCGTTAGTCTCATAAAATAATTTTGGAAGTGTTCCCTCCTCTTCAGCTTTTTGGGAGAGTTTGAAAAAAGAGGGTAAATGTCGGGGGGAATGGGGGTCATCTACAATAGTGTCAACTATAAAAAAAAATTTGGTACAATGCACCAATGAAATCATCTGGTCCACGGCTTTTCCTGTTGTTGTTGGGAGGTTTTTGATCACTGATTCAAGATCCTTACTCCTTATTGGTCTATTCAGGGTTTTCTATTTCTGTATGATTTGGTTTTGATTGGTTGTATGTTTTTAGGAATTTATCCATTTCTTCTGTGTTATCCATTTTGTTGGTATGCAACTGATATAGCTCTATTTGAAAAAATACTTTGTTATTATTTTTGTGGATTTTTTCCCGTTTTTTACCTGCTGATTTTCCTATTATTTTTGTTTCATTTAGAGCGTTTTCAACTCTGTGTTGATTTCCTTGTCAGTCTTCCTTAATTGTCTTACCATAATTTGAAATTTAATTTTCAGATTTATCCTGGGTGGCAGTGGTCTTTTGGTGTGTGTGTTTTCTTCTTTCTGTACTCATTATTCTTCATCTAGAAGTTTTATAATTGCCTCCAGCCAGTCCCTAGCTTCCAGTCCAGAATCTGCCTTATCCTGGAAGCCTGAGGTCCTGTCCTGCCAGGAAAATGCAAAACCACTCTCCAGCCCTTAGTTAATGACATTGAACCTGACTCTGATGCCAGAATGGTGTGGAGCACTTAATACCATAGTTTCTCACCTTCACTCCACTTGTTTGCTTTTCTGACTCATTCTGATCTATAGAAATATTTATTTGTTTTGTATTTAGAGTGGAGAAGGGAGTTTGGATGTGGGTGGGACATCCTATTTATATAACCTTCATCTAGACTCCTGATTATAGCCTTTATATATATAGAAAAGATTCTTTAAAAAGTGAAAATATTTGCCAAGTCAAACAAATCTTTTCTTCATTGCCCTGGCTGGTGTAGCTCAGTGGATTGAGCGCGGGCTGGGAACCAGAGGGTCCCGGTTCGATTCCCAGTCAGGGCACATGCCTGGGTTGCGGGCCGAGTCCCCAGTGAGGGCCATGTGAGAGGCAACCATACATTTCTGTTTCTCCCTCTCTTTCTCCCTCCCTTCCCCTCTCTCTAAAAATAAATAAAGAAAATCTTTAAAAAAAAAAATCTTTTCTTCGGTCTTATGATTAAGTAAGAGAATGGATGCCTGTTACGTGCCAGATACAACTGTTGGTGTTCCGCATGATTTATTTACTCTCCACCAAAATTCCATGTTGAACTAAGGATCAATGATCACATTGCTAGTATGTGATAGAGTTGGGATTCAATCCAAGCATAAACTCCCTGAGAGCATACCTCATTTTATTTATTGCCCCATTCCCAGAACTTAGAACAGTGCCTGACCTGTAATGAGTGTTCAGTAATTTTTAATGAATGACTGAATGTTTCTCCTCTGCATTGTTTCTACTATTGTTTTTATTCATGATTCTTGATCCCTATATAAAACACTCAGTTACTACCCTAGGCAAGAAGTTCTTTAACATAGGAACCTCTTTTCTTTGCCTTGTTCTCTTTTCTGTTTTACTTCCTATTTGATTGGCAATGATATCTTGACCCTCAGCCCAGTGGGTGAATGTCTTCACATTTTTCCTGGAGTTGACATCTCTCTTGTCGATAAACTAGAATTGGAACGAATAGTTTTACCTGGATAGGCTAATTTCCCATAGTTGACATTCTTCCACTTCCCCAGGCCCCATTGAACTGTCTGATAGTCATATTTCATCTTAACCACTTCAGCTGCCCGCAGTCAGGGCACTTGCTGCACAGGTAGAAAAGGTAAATTAAGCTATGACTAGGCAATTTGGATAATGGCTGCCTGTCCTCCTCCCACCACCACCAAGCTCTGTCAAATTATCTTGGCTGATTATATTTAAAAATCACTTTGGTTCTATTTTAAATTATAGCTCCAGATGGAATTGAAATATAAATTAGGCTTTAAAATATCATCTTTTCACTCTTCCCCTCATTTTTAATGACATTGTGAATGATATTAGGAAGCAATTTGGCTGATGAATTAGTATGTATGTGGATGTGATCTCTCAGCACAGCTTGAGAAAAGTAGGACCAATCACAGGCCTCACTCACTGCAATTGATTTTCTAAAGAGAACACAAAGAAATTAAGAAAGGAGAAAAATCATGCATTCTGAATCTGTATGCTACAAGAAAACCACTATTATTATTTGACAGAGCTTGTAAAGTGCTTTGCATGGTTTGTGATACACCTACCTACCACTAATGCTGCAATGATTTTTCAAGGCCTAATCCATGTACACTGCAAAGCTTGAAATGACTTGAAATATCTTCATCTTGGAAGATGGAGAGTAAGAAGGGACTCACTACAAAGTCAAGAAAAATTAACTAGCATTTCTTGTTAATCTTTAGACCAAATGGAAATCAGGGAAAAGCAATTGGTGACTGCATTATGCCAATTACCAGGACATTTTTAACTCCTTCTTTTCATTTAATCTCTGCAACTAGTTAGCAATGGAGACATACTCCCCATGCACACAGTGGAACTGGAAATTGCCTGAGAGATCATTTAGTTCTCCAACCTGATTATGCTTTAGAGTCTAATCAAAATGCAGTCCATGGATTAACTGCTTCAGCAGCAACAGGAGTCTGTTAAGTGAGCGGCATCCTGGACTTCATATCCAGAGGCTATGATTTTAAGCAAGTACCTGAGGTAAATTTGAGGAAGCTGATCCACAGAGATAATATTCAAAACTCTTTAAGAGTCCTGTTCCTTTTACTGATGAGGAAATGAGCCAAGGGCAGCACAACAGAATCATCTGGGAAATTTTTCAGAGTATGCTAGATAAAAGACAGTTGAGGCTACACTGTGGCAAAACTCCCTAAATCTCAGCAGTTTAAGTAACCAAAGTTTATTTCTTGCTTACACTATTGGCCAGTCATGAGTCGTGATTGCTGTGCAATCTAGGGAGAGAAAGCCTCATCTCAATACACACTTCTAGTAATTGCAAACACAGAAACAATGGAGTAAGGCAACCCATGCTGAAGCTTTAAAAGTCTGACATAAATACCACTAAAGAAGCAATGTCATCAATGGCATTGGGAGTCAGACAGACATGTTTAAATCTTCCTGCTCCCTTTATAGACCATGTGACTTTGGGCAAATTTCTTAACCTCTTTGAGTCTCTGATCATCTGTACAATGGTGATGATAATACTGTTTCTAATGATTGTTATGATGCTTATAGTGGACATTCTCCTTAATTATTGTTATCAAACTAAGTATAAAAATATATTATGGAAGGTAAAGAAGAGCTTATGGAAGAGACACTCTTCTGTTATACCAGCATTCTTGTCTGTCCCTTAGTAATTCCTTTCGCTCTACTTAAAGTTCTTCCCTTTATTCCCTTCTCCCTCCTGAATCCTATCTTTTCTACAAAATCTGGCTTTATTCTCCACATCCTTCTGTCATGAAAAATCATCAGTTCATCTATTCAGCAGAGTTATCAACTATCCACCATGTGACAGGCACTGTGTTTGGTGCTGGAGAAGCAAATTAAATAATATGTTCCATGTTCTTTACGTATTTTCAGTCTAGCTGGGAGGCAAACAAAAGTAAAATGGAATATGAACTCTAATGAAGGCCAATGTACCCATGATGCAATGAGAACATGGAGGATGCTACTCAGTTCACATAAAAGCCTGAACCACCTTTGCCAAGAGGAGAGGGCATGAGAGGATGCAGCATGCACAAGGGTGGAGGCACTAGTCGTGGGTATTCTGGAAAAACTGCAAATAGGGAAATACTGCTAGTGTGGAAAATGTGAATGGGGGAGATATATTTTGGGAGCTTTGGAGGGGGTTGTTAGGACAATTAAATGGCAGACTCTTAAAGATCCATCAGTGTATACACGTTTGGTTTAATGATTTCCCCCTGAATGCAAAAGGGGTCCCCTGAAGAAGTTTGACCATGGGTGTAGGACCAGGTTGATATTTTAAAGTTAGTACTCTGGCTGGAGACTTCACGGGAAGAGTGTGAAAAGCATTTAACAAAGAACGAAATTAAGTCAGCCTCAAGGAGGCAGTGCCAGCGGCAATGAAGATGGGGAAGCAGACTAGGGGGCGCTAATACAAGTATAAGAGGTAAAGCAACACAGGCTGAGTAATGGGAGTTTAGGAATAACTGGAGCATCTGAGAGGACACATGGGGTGGGACGCCTGGAAATGGGGTGAAGGGTAGCAGATACTCTGAGATAAAGGATATAGGAGTAATAGGTCATGGGCAAGCAGGACTCTTAGAGGTTTATCCACCCATTAATTACACATTGATAACAAATGATTTGTATTTATACACAACCTTATTGTGTGATTAATGTTTGCCATAGTATGTATTGACGTTTCAGCAATTGCACAAGCTACTTGAAAGCAGTAACATTAATTTAAACATACGCTTAGGTCCCACAGTTTACTTAGCACAACACTTTGGGCTTAGCAGTTTGTCCTAAAATATTCATGAGATAAAAATATATCAGATTTAGATTTTCTTGATTTTGTTCACCTATCACATTACTGTTAGCATGATTTCTATTTTGTTTTTTCTTGCCCTCCATCATTTTGATGTGCTCTTGTGTTAAAATATTCACTTTCTTAGAGTTTATAGCATTTCCCCCTTATCTTATATCCATACAATATTTTAAAGCAACATTTAAAATGTTATCAATTGTTTCTAGTTAAAATAGTTAATTTCTTGATTTGGCCCTTTAAAATTCTTTGTTTCTTTGGAATATGCTGTCCTCCCTCTTCTTTCACTTGTAGTTGATTTAATTCCTCTCGTCCTCATTTTCATTTTCTTCATCAGCGTTCTAAGTAGATCTTTTATCCCTTCAAAGTTTACAGTTCTTTACAAGCACTACGTTTCTCCCATCTGTTTAATTTAGATTCAGCACCATAAGTCTCTCATCACGTAGCATTTCTTTTATTATCATTTCTATTCTAACTCTGAAATTCATGATGCACGAAATGGATATATTGTAAAGGAGACAGCATGTGAAATAGAGCCGGACTTTGAAGCCGGATTTCCTCCTTCTCTAACCCGTGCTTTCTTGCAAATAATTTTGTTGTGTGATTTGTCTGGGCTTAGGGCTAAGGACTGAGGCTTGGTGGGGCTTCTTCCGTGAATCTTTGGGGGGCACTAGCGCCCTGCTGCACTGACTCTCTCATTCTCTTCTCTTTTTAAGTCTCTCTTGGTGTAAAATATTTTCTAGAGAAATCCAGAAGTACCTGAGAGAAAATTGAAATCTAGCCTTGGTTTGACAATGAGTCAACTAGGAAATGCTGCTCAATGACTGTGTGACTACTTCCCTGTTAACTTATCTCAAAAAGGGTCCTAACTGATGGCTAGACTAGACAGATAGTGACATGCCTGGAAGACATGCCGTCTGCAAACAAAAAATATTACTTCAGTTTTTCTCCTCTTACTGCTCCTCACACAAACCTGGCCTTCTTTTTCATCTTTTTGTTTCATTATAGAAACATAAAGATAAGCCAAGAGCTGGAAAAACAAATAAAGAAAAAAGCACAGAGTACTGAAAAGAGTAAAAGTGAACAAGATGTGAGAAGTAGTCACAAAAGAACAATGTGTCACAGAGAATATCACTGGGAATCCAGACATAGCCCAGGCCGGTTTCAACCACATATTTTCTCTGGGAATATTTAAGAAATTTCTCTCCAAAATGCGAAAAATTCAGTGCAAGTATTAACTTCATTCAAATATTTATGTAAATAGCAATTACATTATAGGCTATTTTATGGATCAGTAACTACTAATTGGGGAAGGACTAAGGCTACCTTATGTCTATGTAACAGTTACAAAGACAGCATTTCTCTGATTCAGTGTTAAGCAATAAAGAAGAAGAATTCCTCTAGTAAAGCAACATTTACACCAACGTATTGGGAGTATAATTATTAGCACTGTGAAAGCTGTAAGGACACAGCATTCAGCTGTGGTTGAGATTGCTAGCTTTAGAGTCAGACAGATGTTGATTGGAAATGTTCGATAGGACAATGGTCTCATGGTCTGGGCCATTCTTACTAAATGCTCTCTTTGCTAAATGTTGAAATATAGCACAGTGTTTTGTAGACCAGCTGCAAAAAGGATGAACTTGACAGGAGCCAACTTGTTAAGTGCAGCCAAGTGCAAAGAACAAATCAACAGGTAACTGACCAGTGTATGGTTGAGCACCCAAAGCGGCCAACCCCTTGAGTTCCGTTACAACATCTATACAACCACATCTTGTCAACCTGTTTACTTGTTTCTGTCTCTGTTTCTAATCTGCAAAAATGGGCTGATAATAAAACCTAACTCATAAAGATAAAACTTGATTTCCTGTTGACTTATGCCCATGGGCTTCTAGGGTGAGGCATACTCTCCTTTGCTATAAAGCATCATTTCCATGAAAATTAAAACACATAGTTCTAAGGTCTCTTCCAGCTTCAAGATATTAAGATGCCAACTTAATGCCACGACTCATGGTGAGCATTTGGTATGAAAGGAAAGCGGCACCATATTCTGACAAGCTGACAATGATCTGCTTGTATAGCTGGTACTCTGGGACATTCATCAAATGGCATAGAAAACTGACCGCTACTCCAGTTCTCATGGACTAAGCATTGCTAAGAGAGTCACTTTAAAACAGAGTCAAGAGGCTATTAAGGAAGTGGGGCTAATGAATATTTTGAGTCCCTGTTCTCTCCACGGCTATTAAGTTGCTATACTTGTTGCTAAAGTTAGCTCAAGGCCGAAGTCATAAACATCCTGGAAAAACAATTGCCGTATGGACACACACTGGACTTTACCTCCTCCTTGTAACTTCCATCCCCCTTGTTTGGATATTGGAACTAACCAGTTACTGTTAACCTAGTCAGCAATCCTTCACTTACATGAAAAAATTACATTTTTTATCTCCAGAGCACAGTTTGAGTTACCTGAATCTGTGTCTCCTGGATTGCAATCTTTTTGCTGAAATAAATGCCTTATGTTCTTTATTACAGCCTGAACCTTTCTTCTGGTTAACAAGGCCTACCCCCAGTGATTAAAATCACTGCAGTTTTCTACCTTAAAGACATTGAGTAGCATGAGGTCAATTGAGGAAATGGCTATATTACCTCTTCTGTGGTTTAAAGCATTATCACGATGAGAAATGCCTGAGTTGTTGATAGATGATTAATTATTAAGCCATACTTTATGTAAGTTTTCAAAATAGAGGGTAGGCCCAGCTGGGTGCCTCAGTTGGTTGGAGCACTGTCCTGTGCACCAAAACGTTGTGGGTTCAGTCCTTGGTCTGGGCACATGTGGAGGCAACCAATCAATGTTTCTCTTTCATCTCTCCCCCTGTCCCCACCCTGCCCTTCCTCTCTCTCTCAAATCAATAAAACATATCCTCAGGTGAGGATTAAAAAAATAGAGGATAAATCTTTAACAATACAAAATATAGAAAAGACCAAAAGAAAACCACTGTTAAAGCATTAATTACGAGTTCTGACAGAACACAAGTTCAAATCCAGTTTCTACTACATCCATGGGGCCTTTGTTGAGTCACATACCTTTGAGTATCATTTTCTTCAAATGTAAAGTGAGAATGATAAAACATAGGTGATTGTCTTACTGTTTATAACAAGGTTAAACAAGATATGCCCTGGCTGGTGTAGCTCAGTGGATTGAGTACAGCCTGGGAACCAAAGGGTCCCGGTTCGATTCCCAGTCGGGGCGCATGCCTGGGTTGCAGGCCAGGTCCCCAGTGAGGGCCGTGTGAGAGGCAACCATACATTGCTGTTTCTCCCTCTCTTTCTCCCTCCCTTCTCCTCTCTCTAAAAATAAATAAATAAAATCTTAAAAAAAAAGATAATTTAGGTAAAGCTGAGTGTATCCCTTCTTTTTCCTTGAACATTACATCACAAAACCACTGAGGGTCGGTCTGTCATCACTGATGTCACCTTTTGACTTGAGATGGAATTAAGGTAAGGGTTAAGGTCAGTCTATACAAACAATTCAATAACCGGTAGACAAATGAAAAAAAAAAAAGGCAAGAATTCATTGTTTATTGGTTCTAGGTCATGTAGAGTTATTGTGTATTTGTAAATCAAAAGTGACTTTTTGTTTTTCTTGAATCTTTAATTGTTCTGTTCCTGTGTGTTTTTAAAGCACAGGGCTCTCCACTTTGGTAACCTGAAGGTTATAATAAATTGGTATGCATCCATGTCAAAGTCAGCCTTTACTTAAATTTTATACCCTCAAAGGCCCATATTCTCTGGAAAATAAATCTGCTTTCATTGTAAGCAACAGTTATAATAATATTCTTTGAATTTAAATGGCAGTTGAAATGATTAACTATGCATTTAGAGTAGCCAAAAAAATGAAATCATGTTATTGGACCAGGAAAAAACCCTCTCATGAACGTTATTTGAGTTTTAACAAATGAGCTGATTAGAGGGAAAGGATTGAGGAGCACAGTTCATTAGATGCCAGGCCCCCAGTTTCCTCCCAGACCTAATGTTCTCTTATCACAGCACCTTGAAAAAAATCAATGACTGCATTTCCTAGCAAGAATATACTTTCCAGTTAATGAATGAATCATGCACTGAAATCATTGCCTTTTATTTATTTACTTGTTTTCTCTTTAAAAGAGTTTATATTCATTTTCTCTGAAAATTATAGAAGATAATTGGTATCCTGGGTTTATATGTCAAAGAAGCAGCAAAGATAATGGGCAATCATGGTCAAAGTTTGTCTTGATTAGTTCAATTTCTTATTTTTACTGCTGTGAAGTGAGGACCTGTGCTGAGACTAACCAAGAGATATTACGCGATAGCAGGGGTCCAGATAGGAACTAGGATGTGTTCCTGGTAGGATCCAGCCAGGTGTAGGGGCCTTCAGGACCACGGGAGTCGGAAAGAGGCCATCATGCGTGCTAGATGCAGTAACAAGTCTTCTAAGATGGTTGGAGGTGGACATTCAGATTAGAGCCCTGTGTCTGAGACTCCAATTTGCCCTCCAGTGGTTGCCAGAGAATCATAAAGGAGTGATCAGAAGTAGCTGGACTGGGATGGGCTGGGAGGAGAGGGGAGGATTATCACACAGAATTTGCAAAACAAAACCAACCCAACCAAAAACCATCTGACTATGCCTGCTGTTTTCACTGGAAACTCTGTAAGGATATGGGGGCTTAGAACAATGTTTGACCAAAAGGGGTGGGGAGTTCTTCCCTTCACCCACTGAGGACAAGAGGAGGAGGCCTCCCGCCCAGCAAAGGCCCAGCTGGAGACTGCAGCTGGGTGGTTGCCCCTGGCTGCAGACAACCTGCAGCTGCCGGCAGCAGAGGCCTGTGCCTCCACCAGGTTTGCTGGTAGAGGAGACCTTGGCAGAATCAAAAAGGATTTTTCACTAGCTCACGTGGATTTCCCTCAGAGAGTCCCAGATTTGTGTCCAATTTCTGAGGGAAACTGGAGTACCCATGGTATTATAATTACCACGATCCTCTTTTAACTCAGAATGGTATAACCTTGATTGATGCTTGCTTTTCTCTTCTCAGAGAAAAGGCATTATAGTGGGAATTGCACCAGCTGTGGAGTCAACACATTTGGGGAGACCCACACTGCCCCACTCACTGTATACCAGCCAGTGCTCCAGTGCTTGATAAGGCATTTAATTCCCATGACAAGCCTGTTACTGTCCCAATCTTACATGAAAAAACAGAAGCACAGAGAGGTTAACTAATCTGCCCAGGTCACACAGCTTGGATGTGATCAATCTAAGACTTAAAGCAGAGAGCTGGGCTCCAGGGCCTCTCACCAGCAAGTGACATTCATCAGGCCTGGCCCAGAGAAGGTGCTCACTAAATGTTCACTAATTCAAATCATTTCACTAAGGGATTAAAAATGTACCAACTTTCATCACTTTGGACTTAACTGACCGACGGCACTTAAAAGCAAACAGAAAAATGCGAACAAGTATGCCAAAATCTGGACCAACAATGAAGGACAATTAAACAAATCAGGAAATCCAACCTGTTCTCCAGGTTCACTTACCTTTGTCTGGAGGATGATAGGCAGGGGCAGGAAAATCAACACAATGAAAACGATGAGGATAAACCGGCGATAAACCAAAATCTCACGGAAGAGTTTCATTGTCCTGAGCGGGTGCCTTTGATAGTGCTCTCCTCAAAATGAGGCTGAAGTTAAATAAGCAGCCTGGATTAATATTTCTCTAGCTCATCATCTTCACTTGCTGCCCTAGATTGACCAACATGAGTTAAAATTAAATCTCAATCTTTATTGTTTTACTGTCATGATTACTATGGAGAGATAAGCCCAAGAATGTGTGCAAGAAATCAAAGACCAAACCTTCTTTCCCTATTTTTTGCGTTCACATTCACTGGCCAAGTCTAGGAGAAGGCAAAACAGTAAGGTTGGTTGAGTTTGTCCAAAATGAGGACCCTCCACTCCTTCTGATGTTCCTGACTTCTGGGCTCCTAACAGGAGTAGTTACCACACTTAGGTGGTACCTTGACTGGGTTCCTCCAGTGCCCTATCTGAGGAAGCACATGTGAACTGAAACAGCAATTGCAATAGTAGGAATTTCAGTGAAGGGGAAAGTTTTGGGCACAGAGGATTTTTCTGGAACTTCTCAGATAAAGTTTGAGGCAAACTTCTACACTGCCAATGCGAAATTGGACCCACTGAACTCCTGACCTCGCTCATTCAGGAAACCTGGGTTCACATAAAAAAATAAATAACACTGCTTCCAAAATTGAGTAGCATTTCTCTCCCCAATACCACACTCAATTACACAATAATTTCTTCATGGTTTGTGTATTTCCTGGACACTGTTGCCCCTTTGGATAAGAAACTGAAAGTTATTGTAAAGTCTTACATAAGCACTCCCCTGCAGGACTTTTTCAGCACTGAGTTGAGATACTGACTAGATAATCACCCAAGAAGGAGATGAGTCATGAGGTGTGTGTGCATGCGAGTGTGTGTATGTGTGAAGATGGGGGCTGTTCTGGCAGTGATGTGGAGGATGTGTTTTGAAACTCCTCAGCGCTAGGGACTCTGGTTTGTTTCTCATTGTTCTGTAAGTTAATCATCCCATAAACCACAGCTGAGCGACTACTCTGCACCCAGCCCCAGGTATAAACAAAGGACATTCCCTTCTATAATTTATAGTTCATTTCTTTTGGCACAAATGGCTTCACTTTTATCTAATTTATGGTTGCCATTTAGATCTTATTTCTAATTCCACACTAATGTAACTCTGCTTTCTTTTTCCATCAAGGAAAGTAATTCTTTCACCAACACTCACTGTATTTTTAATGTAAAGGAAAAAGCATTTTTTCCTCTAAAAGTATAAATTTCTTAAGATGTGTTACACATAGTGATTTAGGAAAATCAGAATAGTAAACAGGAAAAGTCTCCAAACCAGAAAGGCATATTATATCTTGAATTTCTCAGATGAAAGAGAGGGTAATTATAAATAATAAGAGTGATAAGCAGTGGGTAACAATAGGCAGTACGAATAAATAGTGTTTAAAATCACATTAAAGGAACCAAATTACTTAAAGCAGTTTCAATACTTAGTTTTTCTATATGACAGTTTATTGCTTTTTTTTAAAAAAAAAGACTATTTTTTGAAGAAACCATTTCTGTTCTCAGATTTCCCTCAGTCACCTGCTGAGACCATGTGTGCCTCACTTTCTCACTGGAGAAGATTTTACTTCATGATATGACACCAGAAATAAAAAGGCATTTGTGTGACATTTAATGGAAATGAGGAATTTAAAGTCCAGGGAACAACAGTGTTCAAACCAGACAGAGGCTAAAGGAAAAGCACTTGACATTGGTCACTGCCTCCTTCCTGTGCCCCACTTCCCCGGTGCCCATTTCTCACCAGATGCAGGTTAGGTTTGCAGGACCCTCACGTGATGACGGTCCGTGGTTCTAGCTAGCCCGATCTTCCAGAATGGTTCCGCTTCTTACAAAATCATTCCAGCCTTTTTTTCTGCCCGGCCAATCTCCTGCTCCTCAGTAGTTTTCTCTCCACTGTCACAGAGAGAAAAGATCTGGAAAACACGAATGACGGGTATGAGCTCCATGCCTCTGCACGAGTCTCCGGGGAATGAACCTCTAAGAGACGATTTTGGGTCTCTTAGAAGCACATCTTAGGGTATCCTTTAAACCACATCACACTGTTAACTACTTCCACAATTAAATTTCACCTCTCTTTTTGTACAGAAAAATATACATATCTCTTAATACACCACAACTGTGCAACTTTATCTATCTGACCCAAAGTGAATCATACCATTGTGTAATCATGGATTAGTCCACTTAAACATGTTTTTTACAAATGTAAAAAATATTACAGATACTCTTTATTCACTCACAGATATCTACTATGTGCTAGGGAGTTTACATTTACCACTTCAATTAATCTTCAAAAGCCAATGCAAGGTATGTATGTACATGTTGTTATTATTATTTTCTATTTCACAGACTTGGAAACTAAAGTTCAAAATGGTCAAGTAAAATGTCCCAGGTATGAGTGATATAACAAGAATTCAAGTCCAGTTCTTTCCAGATCCTAAGGCATGTGTCTGCCATAATGACTCTTAATTTGATGCTAAATACTAAATCATCACATTTAGAGTTTGTATACAGGCACTGGTTTGGTTGGCTTAGGAATTGTAGCTCTAGAGGTTGGTTTTTTAATATCCATTGAACCTTATAATTAGACATAACATGAAACTGATGTTCAGGCATAAGAAAGAAATATTTTTTCTTTATATATTCTAGTTAACTTCATAAAGAAGTTAGATTGTCCAAGACGCTTAAGTTGCATGGACAAGCAACATGAGGGGAGGGGCTGCCAGCCTTTATGAGACCACCTCATTCTCCCAGGCTTGTTTTCTGGTTGTCCCTTTCTTAGGTCACATTTACTCCCAACTTTGTGCTTTTCTTCAGACCTCTCCATTTTCCAAGAATATGCTTCCCTTCTCTGTCTTTAGTTCACCTATCCTTGAAGTTAGACCTTGTAGCCTCATCTCAAGGCTCCTGCTTTCTATAAATTCACCCTGACAATTCCAGTCCTTCCCCAAACCCCCAATTCCTGAATTTCCATGCATTTACTCAGGAGGCTCTTTGGTTCAGCTGCATCAAGATAATCTGGGTGCTTGAGAAAAATGCAGATATTCTGCCCTACTGGATGAAAATGTGGCTTGGGAATCTCCACGTTTCATTGGTTTACTACATAGTTTTATGTGTACTAATGTATAAGAATCACTGAGTTAGTATCTGTAAGTCACATTTTGGCCCATGAGGAGACTGACATATTTTTTTACTATTTTAATAATACATGTGAGTCTTAAATCCTCAATAAGATTGCTAACTCTTTGATTACTGGGAGCATTAATTTATTTCCCTTGTGTCCCTAGAAAAGTGCTAGGGAAGAGTGAATACTCAGTGAAAAATTTCTCTAAAGTTAACTCTAAATATAGATAAATGGAAACCAATTAGCTACATTGCTTATATATTATAGGTTACAAGAGCAGTTCATCAATAGAGTATTTAAGTTCGCAAAGAGATATGGCTGGTTCAAAGGGGGACTATTTACTCCCTTGCAAAGTTACTCATAAACACTTAAATGAGAAGGTGTGTATATTCAGTATACATTTTGCCTAAGGGGGAAAAAGGTCCAAATGCTTTTACTGTTGGTGAAAGGAGCCAGGTGCATTTGTACATAACTAGTCAATGGTACTATAATAAGTATGTGTGATGTCAAGGGGGGATCCCTTTGTAAGTTATATAAATGTCTAACCACTGAAACTAGTATACCGCTGAATGCCAACTGTAATTGAAAAATAATATACACATAAACAAAGAAAAAAGACAATGCATTTGCTTCAATTATGC
>PVJI01020753.1:0-27115 GCA_004026765.1 Micronycteris hirsuta | reverse complement strand
AAACAGACCATTTTTATTTAGGAAGAAAACAGCCCATTTTCAGCCATTGCGTCTTTTAGAAAAGGAGTATTGGAATACTTGATCAACTTTATCCTCTATTGTACCTGTTTTAAATGTTAGCACAGTGCCTGGCACAGCACATAGCAAGTACACCACACTTGTATATTGTTTTTAGTACAGCTATAAGCACAAGATTATTGTTTTTAATCCAGAATTTTTCTGTAGTATAAGCTAAGACTTGTTTTTTTTATTAGGTTTTATAACTCTGTTTTTTTTTTCCATTCAGGGATGACCCTTCTTATTTATTTCTTTATTTTCTAGCCTAATAATCTTATTCTCATTTTTTTCATTAGCACTGTATTAGTTTGTTAGTGCTGCTATAACAAAATACCACAAACTGGATGGCTTAAACAACAGAAATGTATTTTTTCACAGTTTTGGAGGCTAGAAGTTCATGGTCAATGTGTGGACATGTTTGATTTCTTCTGAGGCCTGCCTCCTTGCCTTGCAGTTGGCCACCTTCTCTCTGTGTCCTCACATGGTCATCCTTTGGTCTGTTGTCTGTGTCCTAATCTCTCATTAGAAGAATACCGATCATGCAGTATTAGAGCCCACTGATATGACCTCTTTTTACCTAAACTACCTTTTTAAGGGCCCTATCTTCAAATATAGTCTGAGGTACTGAGGGTTAGGCCTTCAACACATGAATTAGGCAGGGGGCAAAATTTAGCTCATAGCAACTACCTTGAGCAAGATGCCTTTTACTGCATCAGGAGTTCAGATGCACCTCCTAAAATACAGAGTGGGGCAAAATTCAGTTTACAGTCATTCATAAGGAAAATAATACAATAATTAATACATAATAATATAAGAATAAACTCTGTTTGTGTACTCACTACTGTAAACCTACTTTTGCCCCACCTTGTAGGTCTATGTAAAAGACCAAAGAAGGACTATGTGGATTTGAAAATCTATGAAGGAGATCATATCCTCTTGCCAACTATCTACTGAGGATCTAAAAGACATTAGGCACCAGGTCTACAAATTGGTAGTTACAAAATAATCACAGGGATGTGAAGTACAGCATAGTGAAAATAGTTAATAATATTGTAATAACTATATAGGGTGCCAGGTGGGTACTAGATTTAGTTGGAGGATCACTTCATAAATTATGTAAATGTCTCACCACTGTGCTCTATACCTGAAGCCAATATAAAATGATACGGAATGTCAATTGTAACTGAATAAAAAGTTATATATTCTCTCTCTGAAATTCTATCTAGGAACAATGGGAAGACATTAGGAAGGGCAAAAAATAGTGTCTGATGAATGTGAATTATTACATGAAGAAAGCTGTTCTATAGCCTTCTTGAATCGCAGCATATGGTCTTAGGTTTTGGAGGGCTCAATTTAAATGGAAGCACTTCCTGAGAGATGTAACTCAGAAGGAATCATTAGGGTAACAGGTACTATTAGGTGCTATTAATAGAGATGCTAATAATAATATCAGAGAGGTCCTGCAAGATGCTGATGTTTTCTCAGTCCTCAAAATAAGGTTGTTAGAATGTTCAGTATAGTTTCAGTGGCAAGAGTATTTTTTTTTTTTGAGTGGGGTCAAGTTCCACATTCATCATGATTCTCTGGTTTCTTCTTTGTATGGACTCTTGGAACATGTAGGTCTGATCTTTAAAGTTTTTCTAGAAGTTATTTTCTCTGTTTAAGTTATTTGATGAATGATAAATTGTAATCTGTAGCTCTCCTCACCCCCACCCTGCCCCGCTCTCATACTGATCAGATCCTCTTGCTTTCTTCTTCCCTCTGGAGTTCCTAGTTAGACTTGGTTGATTTTGGCTGAATGGCCTGCACAGATATCTTGAAAATGTGTTAGCCTGAATTCTTTTCTGAATCCTATTGCCTGGGAGATTTGTTTCCTCCTTCCATGCCTTCTCTCAATGTTTTCCTAGATATAATAGAATGTTTTAAATTCTGACAATTCTCTCACAGAATCCTAAAATATCTTATCTTGAAAAAATTATCTTCATGTTTCAGTAAAAGGATATTTTCTTGAAGACTGGCTTAAGTAGCTCCAAGTTACGGTATTTCTTTCCTGGGACCACCCTGAAAGAGCTGCTTTTGATGAGGATCCAGTCACTTCTATCTCCCAAATCGCACAGCCATGTCTGTGGATGCCATTGTCATCTAGAATTTTAATAGATAAGTCATGAGGAAATCTACTAGACACGTGGAAACCTTAGGATCCTTTGAAAATTGATCATTCATTTGTAGGACCTATGGACACGGTCTATAAAGCATCCAACTTCCTCCCTCTTTTCTCCGCCCCTGCAACCACCACACTGGAAAATGGAATTTACTGCAAAGAGATTAAAATTGAATCATACTTTCTTCAGAGAAATCCAATTTATTCTTTTGGATAAAATTATATAATTAGGGTATGTAGTAGAATAAATAATTCATTGGGAAAAATTCGAGTCAGAGACCTCAGAAGAGTAGATAAAAGTATGTTGATAAAAGTGAGGTGCTATTACTCAGCACTTATTTTGGGTCTTTGTTTTCTAAGGGAAAACTGTTTTAGCGGTGTGTTGGGCCAAGGCATTTGTATAGTAAATTCTCAGATGTTGAGTTTTCACTCTGACTTTCCTAGTTTTGAGCAGGTCTCAGTATATTTTCTAAAGTGTTGGCTGCAGAAATGAGATGAAATTTGAACTAGTCAGTTTGGTGATGTGTCAGAAACTTTAGGAAAGGTCTCTTTGACCGTCTTCTATTATTAACAAAATCAAATACTGACTTCTTCTGGTTTGTCTACCATTTTTTCCCACTGTTGGATGTTCTTCATCTAATATCATACTTAGATAATGCAAATTTTGCCTTTTAAAAATAGAAGCCATCAGTTAAGCCTAATTTAAGTGAGACAAAATGGCTTAAGTGGGTCTTATATTTAAATTATGAGAAATTTTGAGGTATAAGAACTTGCCTTCTACTTACATAAAATTTTTTATATTGATTTATGTTATTTCTTTTAAGAATTATAATAGCTCTGCCTAGTTGATTTTGCAGGCTTTCTATTGCTCATGTATAGAAGATCTTTTTCTGTTACAGCTGATTTGAGAAACTCTTCAGGTAACACTGCTGTGCTAGTCTCAAATATTGTGTGGTTAGAAGTGGAGCTTAGCTGTTCATATGTTGATATAAGTAAAGGATTAACTTCTTTTGAAATAAAAATGCTCATGTTATAGCATTAAAATGAATAAATTTATAGTAATTTTATCCTATTCAAAGTGTAGTTTAAAAGAAAAAGGATTCCTTGAGCCTACTTTTTTGAGGGCCATTAAAAAAATGAGTAGCAAGTAAAACACAATGCAGGCTACAGGCTCATAATATGTAGCGTCTCTAATGATCCCCCAACTTTTAAAATTTGTTGGACATAAAAGCGGTGCTAATCTGATTAGTGACTGTGATTGAATAAATCTACTGTAAAAATAGGCTGGGTTCTGGTTTTTAACATGATACCATGAAAGTCATTTGAGAACTGCCGCTGTGGAACATAAAAGTCTCTTTGATGGAATATTTATTCCGTGATTAAAAACTATGTATATATACATACATGTGTGTATGTGACTTGTGTTGTTTATTTTCATAAATAGTTATAAAATTTAGTTCTTGGAAAACTGATAGGCAGGAAAGAAAAAGAGTATGACTCAAACAAACGTCAATCAAGGCTTGGATGTGAACATGGTTGGCAAAAATTAAGATCCACAATTATCCAACACCCTTTTTAACTTCCATACGGCCCTCTGCCCGCCTCCAGACATGCGTAGAAAAGAAGAGAACTAATATATGAGATGCTATTGTGTGTCGGCATTTTACATATGGTACCTCATTTATTTAGAAGAGTAAGGTGGAATTTTGGAAAGCTTGTGAAGTTGAAAAAAATCTGTTGGCTATATTGTGAGACCTTGGAAATATTTCTCAGGCCTCCTAGCTAGGCTGTAGCATATTTTTATATGTCACTTTAGCAGTCACAGATACTTCTTTTCAAGCTAAGAAGTTCATTTCTTGGCATCCACATACACTGCAATTAAACATTTTGCAAAATGCCAAAAATCTCTAGCAGTTTAAGCAAAGTCCAGAGAAATGTCAGCACTGCTTATTAATGTATTTATTGAACAAAGGTCATTTTCAAATTGTTAACATGTATGAAAATATGCCAAAAAAGGAAAGGTTTTAAGCAAATAAAATAAAAATTGCTTAATTCATAGTTAATCTTGAATTTAAGCTGAACTTTCTATTTTTATCACAGTATGTATCTGTTAAAATGTCAAATTCTGTGATCCTGCTTTGATATATATTTTTATAAATCCAGTGAACATCTTATTTATAAATAAAATTACTCTATTCTTTTATAATGCTTTTTGCACATGAGTTTAATTATTAACAGTGTCACGAAACAGGAGTGCAGACATCATATAAGACACTTTATACTATATGAGATGAGAGCAAATGGCTGAACAAAGTTAGAGTTTTGTTTCAACTTGGCTGCTTGGCATTTTTCTTAGTTCCAATGGCAAGTTTTGAAAGACTTAACCAAGTTTGGTATTCTTTTTAAAAAACCCTCACCCAAGGATATGTTTTTAAAAAATTGATTTTAGAGAGAGTGGGAGGGTGAAAGAGAAGAAGGGAGGGAGGAAGAAAGGGAGGGATGGAGGGAAAGAGAGGAAAAGAGAGAGAGGGAGAGAGAGATGTGAGAGAAAAAGATTAATCGGTTGTCTCCTGTAGCCTCCCTCCTTGACTGAGGATCGAACCTGCAACCTTTCTGTGTATGGGACAACACTCCAACCAAAGGAGCCACCCAGCCAGGGCAAGTTTGGTACCCTTTTTAAGGATTCAAACAGCACATTGTTTGTTTTGTGGGGGAGTCTTCCATCAGGTTAATAAGTTTTAAATGATTAAAAAAATAAATTCCAAGTAAATGTGGATTTAGATACATAATTTAACCGTGACACCAACAATTTATACATCACTTAGTTCACAGTGATAACATGTGATTGGTCTCCCTTCTGTAGCTTGTGAACATCTACAGAGGAAGCCAGTAGTGAGGGTCCTGTATAGAAAGTGGGATAAGGGCTTCCAAGTTTGGGGTGGGAGCTAAGGGTTGAATACCTAGCCATTTACCACATAGGAAGAACTGGTGGGGGGAAAGTAGCACTTAGGAAAAAAGTATATAAATGAGCACAAAGGTTAAATTATCCCTAGTTATATTATCTTTGTGTCATTAGGAGTCCTGAGAATAAATTCCAGCTTCCCATTCTAAGATCTACACATGCATTAATTTTTCCATTTTACCTGTTATTACCCCAATAGTTTTCAGTTATCACATTTTAAAAGAATTAATCTATTGCCAAAGAAATTCAATCTGTTTTCCTCCAAGAAAGGGAAATTGTCCTGTCGAAAGCCACAATAACTTTTACTAACAAAGTAAGTGCCACATATGGTATTTCTTTGGCATTTATTGTCAAAATGCTTGTGTTGTGGTTTACCTTTTAAATAAAAAGTAGAACTTATTATCCACGTGTGAACTAAATCCTAGCGCCTCTACTTACAAATGTGTGATCTCTTCTAAATTACTTACTCTTACTCTGCCATAATTTCTTATCTGGAGTAAAGAAAATAATAGGGTTTCTGCATAGATTAAATAGGAAAATAAAAGTAAGACACTTAAAACAATTAGCGCTGAATAAGTGCTGGCCAAAACTATTGTTGTTTGTTATTACATACTTTAATGTCCATGAACTTCTGAGGTGGCACTTAGGACCTAGGACCAGGTTAGGAATAGAATTTCTGGGCCAGGGTTTGACAATATCTAAACCTCTTGATATGTATTATTGAACCATTTTTCCAAAAGATTCTACTAATTAGTCTCCAAAATACCTGTGAAAGTTCCAATTTTACATGTACCAACAACCATTATTTATAATTTCAATCTTTGCTAAGAAATGCTCGAACAAAATATCATATTATATCTTGAATATTTATTACCTTGATGATTCAGTAGGTTTATTTTTGGATTATTTTATTTATTATTTTTATTGAATTTATTGGGTTAATGCTGGTTAATAAAATTATGTTTCAGGTGTACAGGTCTGTAATACATCATCTATATATTGTATTGTTTATTTATCCCCCCAGTCAAGTCTCCTTCTATCACCGTTTATTCCCCCCTTACCCTCTTCCACCTCCTCCCAAGCTCCCTTTACTCTGGTAATGGCCATACTGTTGTTTGTATCTATGGGTTTTTTTTTTGTGTGTGTAATCCCTTCACATTTTTCATTAAGCCCTGAAACTCCCTTTCCTTCTGACAGCTGTCAGTCTGTTCTCTGTATCTATAAGTCTGTTTCCATTTTGTTTGTTTATTTTGTTCATTAAGTTCCATAAGTAAATGAAATATATGGTATTGTCTTTCTCTGAATGGCTTGTTGCACTTAGTATAATGTTCTCCAGTTCCATCCATGTCGTTGCAAAGGGTAAGAGTTCCTTCTTTTTTATGGCCAAATAATATTCCATTGTGTAAATGTACCACAGCTTTTTTATTCACTCGTCTATTGATGGGCCCTTGGGCTGCTTCCACATCTTGGCTATTGAAAATAATGCTGCTATGAACATAAGGGTGCATATATTCTTTCAAATCAGTGTTTCAGATTTCTTTATATATATTCCCAGAAGTGGAATCTGTGGGTCATAAGGCAGTTCCATTTTTAATTTTTGGAAGGAATTCCATACTGCTTTCCATAACGCACCAGGCTGCATTCCCACCAACAGACACAAGGGTTCCCTTTTTCCCACATCTTCTCCAACACTGTTATTTGCTGATTTATTGCTGATAGCCATTCTGACAGGTGTGAGATGATATTCCATTGAGGTTTTAATTTGCATTTCCCTGATGATTAGTGATGCTGAGCATTTTTCATATGTCTATTGGCCATCTGTGTGTCCTCTTTGGAGAAGTGTCTACTCAGGTCTTTTGCCCATTTTTTAAACTGGATTATTTTCACTTTTGTGTGTGTTGCATTGTATACATTCTTTATAAATTAAGCCCTGATCTGCTGTATCATTGATGAATATATTCTCCCATTCAGTGGGTTGTCTTTTTGTTTTGTTGATGGTTTTCTTTGCTGTGAAACAATTTTTTTAGTTTGATGTAGTCTCATTTTTTCCCCTTGCCTGATGAGATATACCAGAAAAATTATTGCTATACAATATGTATGAGTTTTACAGCCTCTGTTTTCTTCTAGGATTTTTATGGTTTCAAGTCCAACATTTTAGTGTTTACTCTGTTTTGAATGTAATCTTGCATATGGTATAAGAAGGTGGTCTAGTTTTAATTTTTAGCACATATCTGTCCAGTTTTCCCAACTCCATGTATTGAATATACTGCTTTTAGTTCATTGTATTTTCTTGACTCTTTTGTCAACTATCAATTGGCTATACAGATGTAGCTTTATTTCTGGGCTCTCCATTCTGGTCTATTCATCTATTTGTCTGTTTTTATGCTGGTACCACATTGATTTGATTACTAGAACCTTGTAGTATAGTTGATTCTGGTAGCATAATTCCTCCAACTTTGTTCTTCTTTCTCAAGATTGCTCTGTCTATTCAGGGTGTTTTGTGATTCCATAAACACTTTTGAAATATTTGTTCTAGGTCTGTAAAATATGCCATTTATCTCGATTGGAATTGCATTGAATCTATATAATGCTTTGGGTAGTATGGATATATATGATGTTAATTCTTCCTATCCATGAAAATGGGGTATGCTTCTACTTATTTGTATGTTCTTCAATTTCTTTCTTCAGTGTCTTATAATTGAGTACAGGTTTTTTACATCCTCTGTTAAATTTATTCCTAGGTATTTTATTCTTTTTGAAGTAATTGTGAACAAGACTGTTTTCTTTCTAATAGTTCACTGTTGGTGTAAAAAATGCAACTGATTTCTGGATATTTATTTTATATCCTGATACTTAACTGAATTCATTTATCAGTTCTAGTAGTGTTTTGGTAGAATCTTTAGGGTTCTCTCTATATGGTATCATGTCATCTGCCAATAATGACAGTTTTACTTCTTTGTTTTCAATTTGGATGCCTTTTATTTCTTCTTGTCTGATTGCTGTGTCTAAGACTTCCATTATATGTTGAGTAGGAGTGGTAAAAGTGGACATCCCTGTCTTGTTCTGATCTTAAGGGAAACACTTGTGGTTTTTGCCCATTGAGTGTGATGTTGGCTGCCAGTTGGTCTTTATTACACTGAAGTATGTTTCTTATACTTCTACATTTCTGAGAATTTTTGTTATAAATGAGTGCTGGATTTTTATCAAATGCTTTTCTGCATCTATTGATATTATGTGATTTTTATTCTTCATTTTTTAATGTGGTGTATTACATTTATTGATTTGTGGATATTGTACCAACCTTGCATCCCCAGAATAAATCCCACTTGATCATCATGTATGATCTTTTTAATGTATTGATGGATCTGGTTTGCTAATATTTTGTTGAGGGTTTTAACGTCTGTGTTCAGCAGGGACATTGGCATATAATTTTTTTGTAGTGTCTTTATTTGGTTTTGGAATTAAGGTAATACTGGCCTGGTAAAATGAGCTTGGGAGTCTTAGCAGCACCTCTTGAATTTTTGGGAATATTTTGAGAAGGAGAGGTATTAGTTCTTCTTTGAATGTTTGGTAAAATTCACCTGTGAAGTCATCCAGTCCAGGACTTTTGTTTGTTGGGAGTTTTTTGATTACTGTTGGGAGTTTTTAAATTTCAATTTCATTAGTTGTAATGGGTCTATTCAGATTTTCCCATTTTCCATGACTCAGTTTGGGAAGATTGTGTGTTTCTAGGAGTTTATCCATTTCATCCAGATTGTCCATATAGTTGTTTGTAATATTTTCTTACAATTCTTCATATTTTTTTGGTGTCAGTTGTAACTCTTTTTTTTTTTTTTACTTCTGATTTTATTTATTTGGGTCCACTTTCTTTTTTTCCTGATGAGTTTCATTAAAGGTTTTTAAAGAACCAACTCTTGCTGTGATTCATCTATGGTATTTTTTTTAGACTCTATTTTGTTTATGTTTTTTCATCCTTATTATTTCCTTTCTCCTACTCACTTTGGGCTTTCTTGTTCTTTTTCTAGTTTCTTTACATGTAAAGTTACATTTTTTTTTTTTTTTTTTTTTTTTTTTTTTTTTTTTTTTTTTTTTTTTTTTTTTTTTTTTTTTTTTTTTTTTTTTTTTTTTTTTTTTTTTTTTTTTTTTTTTTTTTAGTTTTTCCATGTTTCCTGAGGTGGGCCTGTAATGCTATGACTTTTCCTCTTAGGACTGCTTTCAGTGTGTCCCATAGATTTTAGGTTGTTGTGTTCTCATTTTCATTTGTTCAAGGGTATTTTTTTATTTCTTCCTTGATTTCATTGTTAACCAATTCACTGTATAGTAACATGTTATTTAGTCTCCATGTCCTTGTGTGTTTTTCAGTTTTTTTCTTGTGATTGATTTCTAGTATCATACCATTATGGTCAGAGAAACAGTCACTGAAAGAGCCTCTGATGATGTCTGGGTTGCATGAAGTATCATTTAATTCCTTTTTTATTTTCCATCTAGCAGGAACTATATGTCCCATTAGTAAGAACTGTTCATTAATTTATCTCATTTCCATGTTACAAATTCTCTTTCTCTTTTTTTAAAAAAATCATCTTTTTGGTGAGGCTCTGCAGTTTTACTCCTATAGCAATTTGTGCTGCATTTGCAAAATTAGTCATACTTCTTTGCCTTTCTTTCCAAAGATAAAACGTATGTTTGGCCCTCATAAATGTTTTAACTCAGGATTCTTTTTTTTTTCAGGATTCTTTTTACATAATCGTTATCTCCTTTACTTCTCAAAATAGTATATGAGGTAGAGATTATTGTTATCTTTTCCATTTCACTGGTAATGAATATATTAGACAGTTACCTAACTTTCCTGAGACCTCACTGCTGGTATTTTCCTGCAGCATCCTCCTGCCAGGGATGCCTGAAATTCTTTTCACCTGTTATGATCTTAGAAGCAGTTTTTCTTATGTGTCTGAGCAGCTGTAAATGCACTTCTTGGTTCCCATCCCATAAACCTAATTCCATCTCAGGGTCATTCTGCACAGCTTGACTTACACATAAAAATTAACTTTTAAGAGGTTTACTTTAGCTCGATAGCCATCTATTCACTGATCTAGAAAGCAGGTATCCTGAGTGCAATTTCCTTTCTATAAATGAACACATTGCCCTACTCTCCCGTGACCTCATTCTTACAGAGTATCGCATTTGCATCATTGCATGCCTAGAAGAGGGCATACTGACCTGCAGTTCTCAAACCCTCTTGGTTTTCAAATTTCCACAAACAACTGGGTCTGGGGCATTCATGGGACCTGGACACTGACTTTTTTTCTCTTTTGGAGAAAAGTAAATGAAAAGAGAAACAGAAAAGAGAAACAGAAAGTGCTTGGCAAAGATAGATACAAAGAGCTCTTGGAATGGAAGCAAAGATTTGTAGAATAAGGTGAAAAAAAACCAGAATTCTACAGCAGAGAAAAGATGATTGAGGAGGAAGTTTTCATTCTCAGGATTGTTATTAAAAAGGAATTCTGCTGGGGAGAGAATGAGCTGAAAGGAGGTTTAGATGTAGCAGAATTTTTAATATAAAGTATATACACATAAACTTGGAATGCTGTGTAATCACGGGAGTATTTGTATTGATATTACTAGCTAACCCCTATTGTTAATCCTTAAAGCAACTGCAAGAGTAAGGTACACTTTCATCTCTTTTTTATAAATGAGATTTAGAGAGCTTAATAACCTGCCCAAGGTCACAGAACTGGTACGTAGAGGAACCGCGAAACACACCCTTACTAGCACTTACAGTGTCTGTCATTATGTAGTTGTTTACTCTCTGTCCTCTCTACCAGAATGGAAGCACCAGGAGGGGAAGCCAGCATCTGTCTTTTCACTGCTATATTCCCAGAGCTTGGCTAAGGGCCTAGCATTTAGAGTTTGCTCAATAGATAATAATTAGTAAGTGAATAAAGTCCATTCTAAACCCCCCAGGACCTTACTATTAATCATTCTGCATTAATGTGTCAAAAATTTCTTATTGGTTAGTCATATCTTCCTTCAAGTACCTATGTACAACTTTTTTTTTTTAAAGATTTTATTTATTTATTTTCAGAGAGAGGAGAAGGGAGAGAGAGAAACAGCAATGTATGGTTGCCTCTCACATGGCCCCCACTGGGGACCTGGCCCGCAACCCAGGCATGTGCCCCGACTGGGAATCGAACCGGTACCCTCTGGTTCCCAGCCCGTGCTCAATCCACTGAGCTACACCAGCCGGGCGTACCTATGTACAACTTTGCCGAAGCTTTTATGGATTCAGGGTAGAGGGTTAGCTAACGAGTAGAGGATTCCCCTCTCCCATCCTCCAGAGCAATGAGCTTACCTCCATCTGGAAATGGTGGAGGGAACATTTAGAATTTAAACAATTTGAGACCGTTGAATTTCTCAGAATTATAATTTACAGCAATTGTCCTTTATGATTCTTGCGGATTTCAGGTGAAATGGCAAGTAACACAGGGTCAGAGTAACCACTGATTCGGACAAAATCCTTGCCCCCCTGGTGCTTCCAGTCTATTTACTAGTTTTGAGATTAATGTTAGATCCACGTTAACTTTTGAATTTAATATTATACAGGACACACTATTTTCCCAAAACATTTTAAGGATGAGAAATGAAAGGTAAAATATATGTAGATGATATACTCTCTGAGGTTTGAGACTTGTCAGATAGTAAAAAAAAAAAAAAAAAAAAAAAAAAGGAGGAGGAAATGTGAAGTGTCTTGTGGAAGGTATAGCTCCCAGCACCAAGACCACTCACTGTTCTCAACTCTGAAGGTGCATTAGAAACATTGGGGGAGTTAAAAAATATACAAATATCCAGGGTCTACCTCAGACCACTTATATCAGAATACCTGGGGCTAGATCTCGGCATCTATGTCCTTAAGAATATAATGGGCTTTTTAAAAAAACAAACTATTTTTACTATCACATGGGCTTGAATCTCTTCACAGGGCCTTCCCTCTCACTATGCTTTCTTTTTCTATATCTTTGAATGCTTGGTTGTCCCCAAAGGATATAGAAGTCAGTGTATGGTCTCGTTAGTGTAAAACAGGACTTTCAATAGCCTTCTTTTTCTAAATTTAATCTAAAGTATAAAAAATATCATATAGTACTTTAGACACACAAAGATATAAAGAATAGTACAATGGTGTCCACAGGTTCACCCCCAGATTAAAGACATGGTGTATTACCAGCTTTGTAGTTGAAATCTCTGGGTTGCTCCCCCAAATACACTCACTCCCCAAAGTTCATTTCTCTATGTCTCTCTTTTTAAAAATTATATATTATGCATTTCTGAGCAATATATAATATTATTTTGATTTAAAAATGTTGAATCTGTATAAAAATGTTCATATATATATATTCTTACACAATTTTGTGTTTGTGAGATTTTTTTAAAAATTACTTTATTGTTTTTCAATTACAGTTGTCTGCATCCTCTCTCCTCCCCTCCCCCACCCCCTCCAATCCCACCTACCTCCCCTGCCTCCATCCTCCCCCTTGGTTCTGTCCATGTGTCCTCTATAGTGGTTCCTGAAAACTCTTCTCCCCATTGTCCTCCCCCCTCCAGCTATTGTTAGATTGTTCTTAATTTCAATATCTCTGGTTATGTTTTTCTTGCTTTTTTCTTTTGTTGATTATGTTCCAGTTAAAGGTGAGATCATATGGTATTTGTCCCTCATCTCCTGGCTTATTTACCTTAGCATAATGCTCCCCAGTTCCATCCACGCTGTTGCAAAGGGTATAAGCTTTCTTTCTCTCTGCTGTGTAGAATTCCATTGTGTAAATGTACCATAGTTTCTTGATCCACTCATTTGTAGATGGGCACTTAGATTGTTTCCAGCACTTAGCTATTGTAAATTGTGCTGCTATGAACATTGGAGTGCATAGGTTCTTTTGAATTGGTGTTTCAGGGCTCTTAGGATATAATCCCAGTAGTGGAATTGCTGGGTCAAAAGGCAGTTCCATTTTTAGTTTATGTGTTTGTGAGATTTGATTATGTTAATTTATGAAACTTTAGCTCATTCATTTTCATCACTATATTGCATTTTATTACAATAACTATACCAATATTTATCCTTTCTTTGCTCATGGACATTTAGGTTATTTCCATTTATTTTAATATAGTTCAAATTCATATTATCTTTTGAATAATCAGTTCACACTATTAATTAATTTCCACACGTGTTGCTGCTAATCTATGATTTTCTTATTCTGTTGAAGTTCATTTTCTGAAAATTTTAATGTAAGACCTTATATTTTGTTCCATTTATATTTTATGTTTAAATTTTTGAGGTAGATTTTTCACTTAAAAGCTCATCTTGTTAGCTTCATCTAATTTTTCAGCTTGATAAAATATTTTTGGGTTGTAATTTCATCTGGTACTTTCCCTTTCATCTTATTGTTATCCATAAATTTGATAAGAGATCCTTTTATATATCCATGTTAGCCGCTGATAAGAATTATGTTGAGGTAGGATAGGATCTGTTACACAATGAAGCAGAATCTATAATTTATTATGCTATAGTTTGGATTTACCATGGATCAAAGTAAAAACTGATTTTTTTTTTCAGATTTGAATAGTTAAAACATATGCTACTTAAAACCCCCACAAATTCAAGAAAGATCCTGAGGTTGAAAATTGTATTATTGAGCTGGATGAGCTGATCAGATGAATGGGTGGGAATCTAGGGAAATGGAGTGAAGACAAAACCATGCTGGTGTTTTTCCTGTTAATGTTCAAATGATCACATAAATTTTTTTGTAGTTGTTTTTGTGGTTGGAATTTAAGGCTATTAACTTCTGTCAGCCACAAGGAGGAGCTATGGCCTAATAAGGAAGAGGCTTCCTGCTTCTGATTAGGAGTAGCAGCGCAGAGACAATCTTTCAGGAGAGAGGCTATAACTTGGAAAAATGATTTTTCTCAAAAATGACATTTACATAAACATTTTAAGTGCATAAGGTAGTCTTTATTTTCAAAGGGAAAAGGAATAAAGCAATTATATATAATTCAAATAAAATCCCTCCACTAAGAAAAAAAAGAGTTTCTTTAAAAAAAAAAGATTATGTATATGGAACAGACAGACTGGCTAATTTTTTAATTCTTTATCCAGATTATAGGCCTTAGAGTGGACAGGGAACTCAGGATCATCCTGATTACCTCATTGCCTTCAGGCATTTAGGTATTAAGGTTTTAAAAATATACTGTCAGCTCAGTAATTATTTATTGAATGAATAAATTAATGACTATAAAAACCTGTAGGTCGGGTAGGTTAATTAAGTTGACCATGGGAAAACAAGTTGTCAGCCAACAGGATAAGAATCTGGGGAGACAAAACCTAATCACACCAAGCCCAAGGTTTCTAGATCCTTGGACTACAGTTCTTTTACAAAATCATCTTGTGTCTTCTATATTCCCTGCTTACGTATAGTCTAAATGTAAGTCAACTCTTCGTAGCTATGTTCAGAGATGCAGTGGTCTGCCTTGGGGTGTTAACTTCCACCACATATGTGAACTGCGGCTGTCACAGCCCACTTGTTTTGAGAAGTTGTAGAAAAGATTCCTTCATTCTATGGAACTTCAGAATAGATGACCTCAAAGATTCTTTTCAACTCCAGTATTTTGATTCATTTTGTTTCATTCTGTTCGATTCTAGTTATTAATTCAAATAAAACTTTTTAAATGAAGATTTTAAACATACAGAAAAGCTGGAAGAATTTTAGAGTGAATACCCACCACATAGATTCTACCATGAACATTTTGTTATATCTGTCCCTATCACATATCTATTCGTTTCCCTATCCATCTCCTTTTGGTGCATTTCAAAGTGAATTGTAGACATTAGTATGCCTTCCTTTAACCCTTTCAGCACGTATCGTATATAAGTAGAGTTCAATACTATTTGTTTAGGTTTTTTTTTTCTTTATTGTTGTTCAATTACAGTTGTCTGCATTTTCTCCCTGCCTCTCCCCCCACCCCCCAGCCAAACCCACCTCCCTCCCTTGCTTCCACCCTCCCCTTTGGTTTTGTCCATGTATCCTTTATGTTTAGGTTTTCTTTAGGTAAAATTTTTACACAAGAATGCAGAAATCTTACACAAACATTTGTTAAATTTTGACAAATGAATACACCTATGTAACATAAACTCCTCTGAGATATTGATCATACCATCCCCTTAGAAGTTTTCCTTTGTATTATTGTACCCATTTTATAGAGGGTGAAGTGGAGGCTCAGCGAAGGCAAAGAAAGAGCACGTGTTGGGTATTTTATGATGTTATTTTGTTAGGAAGGTATTATTACCCTCCATTTTCCTGCAGACAAGGAAACAGACTGCAGAAGACAGGCACGGAGCATTACTGAGTACCCGATATGTCCCAGGCATTCTGTTAAGTGCATTCCTGTACTGTTAGTTCAGTTTCAAAGCTTTATAACAACCCTGTCGGATAGGTACCATTTTCCCTACATTACAAATGAGAAAACAGGCCAGGGACATTAAGTAACTGGCCCATATTTATACATTTGGTGAACAAAATCAACACGGAACTGGGAGTCGAAAACAGTCACATCTTTCCCTGAAGTCCATGTTACCTCAAAGATATGAGGTTCTCTCTCTGATGCTTAATTTGTCCAAGGTCGCAGAGTTAGAATAGAGTGGAGTTTCTGATTCTGGTTGTTTTTTCTATTACATTCAGCCTCTGCTCTGTGGTTTTAGTTTATTTCCTCATTCTGTCCTCTGCAAAGGTAGAGAAAACAGGTCAAGTGTTTGTTCTTTATGAGACATTTTCAAACCCATGTGGTTCAATGACCGTGTATACTCCTTGCTGTTAGACTGAATACCATGCTATCAGATCCTTTAACCTTCGCTTCTGGCTCATGTGTTCAGTCTCTAATATTTTTGCTTATCCTTTTTTATTGTGACAAAATAAAACATGTAACATAAAATCTGTCATCTTAACCATTTTAAGTGTACAGTTCAGTAGTGTTGAGTGTGTTCATATGATTGTGAAACAGACCTTCAGAACTTTTTCATTTTGCAAACCTGAAACTCTATACCGAACAAACACTAATTCCTCATCTTCCAGCTCTTGGCAGCTACCTTTTTACTTTCTGTTTCTATGAATTTGACTACTTTAAACCCTTTATATAAGTGGAATCACACAGTAGTTGTCTCTTTGTGACTGTTGTATTTCACTTAGCATAATTTCCTCAAGGTTTATCCATCTTGTGGCGTGTGACAGAATTTTTTTCCTTTTTAATGCTTTTTTATCCTTTTATTTTTAGTACATCCTGTTACTATACATTAAAGAAAATAGCATAGACTGGTCTGTTCTGAGGGGCTGTTTCCTGACATAGAAGTCCTGCAGTGTTCCTGAAGAGAAGTGTTGCTCTGAAGAATGAAACGTGGGTGAAATAATGATCTAATCCTGTGTTCATTACACTTGTATGACTTGAAGATACACTTGGGCAGATTGTGAGGTGCATTTCATAGTGTAAAACCCATATTCTGTGTCCTGAAGGACTGACCTTTGCCTGCACAAGTATACCTACAATATAAAGTAGTATGCTAGCAAGAGTTTCACTAAAATAGAGACTTTAATCTCTGTTTTGAAGGCTGAATCACAGCTTTGTGCTCAGAAGCCAGGGTTTCTTTCCCCTTTCTTTTTATATACCACATGGAAAATATATTCCCTAAGAGATTAGGACTCGGGATTTTAAGACTTGGTCTTTAAATATGTGCTTAGATAAAGCAATGCAGTACATCTCTGTCTATTTTTTCTAAGCATAAGAGTCACCATACCTCTTAGAAAAATTTGTTAATACTTACTTAAACATGAAGACAATTTTATCTGCAGGATTTTAGTGTACCACTTGGACAAAAACGGCTATTCTTGCAAATGGCTTTGTCATCATTTTTTCTCTCTGTTTTTTGAGATACCTTTTTCAGCTTCTAGAGAATTTTATATCTATCTAGTCAACAGAGAAGACAGTCTAATTTTAGCAATGAAGAAGAAAAACTGCCATTTTCTGAATGTGTGTGCCCTGGGGTAAGGCATAGTCCCTGAATTTCAGGGGTACCCATCCCTAGGAAGAGAACCACCAGCAGATGGCAATCCCCCTATGTGGAATCTCCTTCCAGACAATGGCAAGTACCTAAGTAAGCTGATAGCTCAGTGAAGTCACATGCCATTTCAGGGAAACCTGATAGCTTCGGCTGGGTAGGAACCCATTTAACATTATCTCTCAGCTATTATCTCATCTCTCTATTCTATCGGACAATTCTCCAACTCAGCATTTTGTGGAGTCATCCTAAAAGTCAAGCATGGCTACTAGGGTAGGTGCTTTGACATGGTCCCTGCATTTGGCACGAAGAGCAGTCATTTTTATTTAATTTATTATCCTCACCCAAGGACCCAAGAATGTGCTTATTGATTTTAGAGAAAGGGGAAGGGAGAGATAGAGAGAGGGAGAGAAAACATCCATGTCAGAGAGAAATATCTATCAGTTGCCTCTCACATGCACCTCAACTGGGGACTGAACCTGCAACCTAGGTATGTACCTTGACCAGGAATTGAATTTGTGGCCTTTCGATTTACCGGACAGCTCTCCAACCAACTGAGCCACACCGGCCATGGCAGGAGCAGACACTTTTAACAAGCACTGTGTGTTGACTGCTCTCCACAGTGTACTTGATAGGGCTATTTGCTATACTTTGCTCTATCATCTCTTGGGCTTGGCTAATGCATGTTTTGGATGCTAAGCCTTGAATTACAGTAACTTGTGAGAAAACCTGGATGTAGAATAATGTTGTTGATACTTTATTTAAGTATGAAACATGGAGCTTTCCCCAGGACAAAGAAAGCTGCAGTTTTAAATTTGGTTGGTTGTTTTAGCTTTTTTCATGCCTTCCTTTATCCTCTGTAGACTAGGCCTAGTGTTAGGCTTCTGTGGTAACTCTGGATGCTTTCCTTACAAAATCCACCTGCAAAGTACTGTAACCTTCCAGAAACTTGTTGAGATATGGAAACCCTTAAGTAATTTGACACCTATGGCTATTTTATTTTATTTTTATGCATATTTTATGATTTATTTTCTTATAAGAAAGATTCTCTGATCTAACACTTTTTTTTTCATTGATGTACTTGTATCAACATACTTTTGGCTATAACAGAAAATTCATCTCAAACTGGTTTAAATAATAAGGATATTTGTTACTTTCTGGAATAGTAAATCCTGAGATAAAACAATCTTGAGGATTGATGAATTCAGTGTCCAAGACGATGTTATTGGATACTGAGATTCTTCTGTGCATCCACTTTGTCATTCATGGATTTGACTCTGTCCTTAGGCTCTTTCATTTGATCAGCATCGTCCAGGAGAAAAGACCTTCCTCTGTACCCCCAAGCCCTGGAAAGGCCTGTTCATCCTGAACCAACTACTGGCAAGTGGATAGGGATTAATATGCTTGACTAAGAGTGCTTATTTGGGCTAGAATGAAGATTAAGGAGAAATTTACAGTGTTTACTACAGTATTTATGGAACTCATTTGTACCTTGAATCTGTCCTTAAGTTTAGTCCCTGGGAAACTGGAGGAACAAAATGTTAAACGAATAGTCATTTCTTTTCTTTTCTTTTTTTAAAAAATATATTTTATTGATTATGCTATTACAGTTGTCCCATTTCCCCCCCTTTATTCCCCTCCACCCTCACCCCCCATTCCCGGCCCTTTAGTTTTTGTCCATAGGCCATACACATAGTTCTTTGTCTTCTACATTTCCTATACTATTCTTAACCTCCCCTTGTCTGTTTTCTACCTACCATTTATGCTACTTATTCTCTGCACATTTCCCCCCTCTCTCCCCCTACCACTCCCCTGTTGATATCCCTCATGTCTTATATAAATCCCTATAACATTTCATACAGTAAAGGCTGGGTGATGATGAACTCCTTGAACTTGACCTTATCTGAGAAGCACTTTATCTGCCCTTCCATTCTAAATGATAGCTTTGCTGGATAGAGTATTCTTGGATGTATGTCCTTGCCTTTCATGACTTGGTATACTTCTCTCCAGCCCCTTCTTGCCTGCAAGGTCTCTTTTGAGAAATCAGCTGACAGTCTTATGGGGATTCCTTTGTAGGTAACTGTCTCCTTTTCTCTTGCTGCTTCTAAGATTCTCTCCTTATCTTTAGTCTTTGGTAATGTAATTATAATGTGCCTTGGTGTGTGCTTCCTTGGGTCCAACTTCTTTGGGACTCTCTGAGCTTCCTGGACTTCGTGGAAGTCTATTTCCTTGGCCCAATTGCGGAAGGGAATCGGGCCAAGATTGGGGAAGTTCTCCTTCATTATGTTTTCAAATGAATTTTCCATTTTTTGCTCTTCCTCTTCTCCTTCTCACACCTCTATGATTTGGATGTTGGAACATTTAAAGTTGTCCTGGAGGTTCCTAAGCCTCTCATTTTTTTGAATTCTTGTTTCTTCATTCTGTTCTGATTGACTGTTTTTCTTTCTTCTGGTCCAAACTGTTGATTTGAGTCCTGGTTTCCTTCCTGTCATTGTTGGTTCCCTGTACATTTTCCTTTATTTCACTTTTCATAGCCTTTACTTTTTCCTCTATTTTGTAACCATATTCAACCAATTCTGTCAGCATCCTGATTACCAGTGTTTTGAACTGTGCATCTGATAGGTTGGCTATCTCTTCATTGCTTAGTTGTATTTTTTCTGAAGCTTTGATCTGTTCTTTACTTTGGGCCATATTTTTTGTCTTAGAGTACCTGTTATGTAGTAAGGGGTGGAGCCTTATGTATGCACGAGGGCGGGGCAACCCACATTGCTGTGTTGTGGCGATATATGTGGGGGAGGGGTCAGAGAGGGAACAAAATGCCACTTGTCTGGCTCTTGACTGGCTTTCTGTCACTTTCTCTGCTACCCACAAGCAAATTGGGCCCTTCTGGGCTGATTCCCGGGTGGGTGGGTTTGTGTACATTCTAAGACCCTGTGGGTCTTTTCAATGGATTTTCCTGTGAGGCTGGGAGTCACAGCCCCACAGGTGTTTTCAGTCAGAGGTTTGAGACTTTATTTCCCCGCACTGGAACCCTGGGTTGCACAGTCTGTCTTGCTCCCCAGTTGTTCCTCCCAGTTTATCCACACACAGGTGTGGGACCTCCAGATCCCCTGGCCACTGCCTTTCCCATCCTGGTCTTCCAGCTGCCTCCTTGCTGAGTCCTCTCTACCTGGCTGCCCATCTCCGCCCCTCCCACAGGTCTGGATGAAGTTTCTTCTTTAACTCCTCGGTTGTCAGACTTCCATACAGTTAAATTTTATGGCAGTTCTTGTTGTTTTTTGTTTTTAAATTTGTTCTTGTCCTTCTTTTGGTTGTGCAAGGAGGCACAATGTATGTACCTTATGCCTCCTTCTTGGCCAGATGTGGATTTTTTTTTTGATGTTGAGTTTCATAAGTCTTTTATAAATTTTGAATATGAACCCCTTGTCTGCTGTATCATTAGTGAATATGTTCTTTCATTCAGTGGGTTATTTTTTCTTTTGTTCATGGTTTTCTTTGCTGTGCAAAACTGTTTTAGTTTGATATAGTTCCATTTATTTACTTTTTCTTTGGTTTCCCTTGTCAGACGGTATATATCAGAAAAATTATTACTATAATAAATGTCCAAGATTTTACTGCCTATGTTTTCTTCTAGGATTTTTGTGGTTTTGACTCTAACATTTAAGAGTTTAATGTATTTTGAGTATATTCTTGCGTATGGTACAAGAAGGTGGTGTAGTTTCATTTTTTGCACATATCTGTCCAATTTTTCCAGCACCATTTATTGAATATACTGTTTTTATCCCATTGTATTTTCTTGACTATTTTGTGAAATGTTAATTGACCATAAAGATGTGGGCTTTTTTCTGGGTCCTCTATTTTGTTGCATTGATCTATATGTCTGTTTTAATGCTAGTACCTTGCTCTTTTGATTACTATGGCTTTGTAGTATAGTTTGATAATAGACCTCCAACTTTGTTCTTCTTTTTTAAGAGTGCTCTGTCTATTCAGGGTTTTTTGTGTTTCCATATAAATTTTTGGAATATTTGGAATATTTGGAAACAAAAATATTGATTTTTTTGTCCCACTTATTTATGCATTCATTAGTTGCTCCTTGTATATGCCCTGATTGGAGATTGAACCTGCAGTGTTAGCATATTGGAATTATGCTCTAAACAACTGAACTGCCTGACCAGGGCTGCTAGGAGTTTTTTGATTACTGCTTCAGTTTCATTAGTTGTAATGGGTATATTCAGATTTTCTGAATCTTCCTCATTCTGTTTGGAAGATTGTATGTTTCTATGAATTTATCCATTTCATCCAGATTGTTCAATTTATTGGCATTTAGTTTCTAATTATATTTTCTTATAATCCTTTTGTACTTCTTTGATGTCAACTGTTACTATTTCTTTTTCATTTCTGATTTTATTTATTTCGGTCCTCTTTTTTTTTTCTCGATGCGTTGGTTAACAGTTTGCCAATTTTGTTTATCTTTTCATAGAACCAGCTCTTGATTTTATTCATCTGTATTGTTTTTTTCCTGAGGCATGAATTTATTCAATTTAAAAAAATTGCAAACTTTCATATATGCAAAATTTTTACTGAGTTCATTTCACAAAAGAAGTGTTAAAAAGTTTCATAAATTAGAAATTATTTGAAGTTTTATAAAAGAGCATGTAGCTTTATCATTTAAAACCCAAATTAGAGACATAATATTTTTCTGTAAACTCTATTTTGTTTACTTCTACTCTGATCTTTATTATTTTCTTTCTTCTAATCTGTTTGGGCTGTGTTTATTATTCTTTTTCTAGTTTCTTTAAGTGTAAAGTTAGATTGGTTATTTGAGATTTTTCTTGTTTTTTGAGATAGGGCTATGAAGCTCTGAATTTCTCTCTTAGGACTGCTTTCAGTGTGTCCCATAAATTTTGGGTACCTTTTGATTTCTTTCTTGATCTCATTGTTAACCCATTCATTATTTAGTAACACGTTATTTAGTCCATGTCTTTGTGTGTTTCTCAGCTTTTTTCTTGTGCCTAATTTCTAGTTTTAGACTATTATTGATAACTCCAATTCTAATTCAGTGTCATGAGGTTATTAATTATTGAGAAAACTTGCTGCCATTATCATCAATATATTCACGTATTTTTAAGTACTTTTTATGTGCCCACCTACTGACCTTGTCATGTGCTCCCTGCTTCCCTATTCCAACACCATCTTTATCTGGCCTCTTATTGCCACCTGTAGCCAGGTTGCCTCTGTCACCCAGTTCCAACACCATTGGGGCACCATTACTGAGGTGCTCAGGCTGGTTTTTCTGCCCAGTTCCAATATCGTCCTTCTGCAAACCACCATTATGGGGTCATTATGATGACTTTTGGATGAAGAAGGAGAGAAGGAAGGAAGGAAGAAGAATGAAGACCTGACAAATTATAGATTAAAATTAATAACAGATTTTATCTGTAATTAAGGTTAGGATACATGCCTATGGTTTGCTGTTTATTGCTCATTATTTTCTTTTAAGTTTCATATTAAAATCTACCTTAACAGAAAATTAGCACAATCATCCCTTAAAAATAGGGTCTTAAAATATTATTTTAAGACACTGCTCTTTAAAACATGGATTATAATTAACATCCATTCAGATTTTTCTGAGAGGCAGCATGGTATGATATAAAGAACAATACAGTCTTAAAATATTATTTAAAAAAGCATGATGAAAATGATTGCATGTAATCTAAATTTGGTGTACAAAGTCACACATACAAGTACACATACACCTAATTCAACAGACAAATGCGGACTTCCACTAAGAGTATCTTAAAGGTAACCATAGCGGGGGTAATTGCCTGAAGTGCTTCTTGCATGGCTTTGGTTGCATTACTTAAACTCTATGTTCTTTAGTTCCTTCATCTGTAAAATAGAATAGTACTTATTTTTCAGAATAATTCTGAGAATTAAATGAGTTGATGAATATAAAGTCCTTAGAATAATATCTGATCCTCAATGAACTATTGTAATTATTGCTATTATTATTTTATTATCATTATTCATATTACTGTATCCCTTTTTTGCATAAATATTTGTCATTTGAGTAAGTTTTTACAGTTACATCTCTAACTTTATTTTACTTTTAAAACATAGCTTGATTTCAGAGAGAAAAAGGGAGAGAGGAAGAGGGGGAGAGAGAGAGAGAAAGCAACATGGATTGGTTGCACGACCAAGCTATATGCAGACCAAACCTGCGACCTAGGAATCAAGCCCACAACCTTTCAGTTTATGGTACAACACTCCAAACAACTGAGCCACACTGCCAAGGGCCATTTCTAACTTCTTCAAATGTAGTTCTAACTTGCCGTAAACTTTTTTACAATGTTTCCTTTTCTTTATGAATAGGTGATTAATTTTCTCCTCATTCTCCTGTACATTCTATTGGCAATTAGTTACTTAAGCTATCCCCCTTGCTTCTCTAACTCTGCTCTGTTCTCACCCCTTTTTTTCTGCTGTTCATAAATGTCTTACTTGAGTTCTGAGCACTTTGCAGAATCTAGAACTTTAGAACCCAAAGAGTTTGTTGTGGGCTCTGGACTTGGCTGTGTGACCTTGTGAAAACTGTTCAATTACCCTGAGCCCCAGGTTTCTTAAACTATAAAATGAAGCTAAGTAATGTTACCTCATAGGGCTATATGGTTTAAATGAGATACTTGATAAAGCACTTAGCACAATGCTAAAAAATTGTTAGCTATTATTATGGGTATGATTATGATCATGATACCAAATTGAAGGAGTTGATTCTGGCCTTCTCTGCTTTAATTTTATTCTATCTCCTTGGAGATCTTTCTTCTATTTTTGAAGTAATTGCTCTATGCTGAGAAAAGTGGGTACATGCAGCTTCATACACGTTAGTCAGAGTGTCTGAGAAAAACTAAAATTTTGCATGTTTTAGAGTGATATGGTGAATTTAGTATTATGGAATCCAAGACTGACAACTATGAGAGTCTGTGTAATGTTTTGAATGTCATCTTATAATGCCATCTGAAGCCGGACTACCTGGCTTTGAATCCTAGTTTTTCCACTTACTGGTTGCGGAAACTTGGACAAGTTATTTAACTTCTTGCTGCATCAGTTTTTTCATTGGCAAAGTAGGGATGATTATAAAATGCATATTTCATAAGGCTATTATGAGAATTATGTAATTTAAAATATGTCAAAATAGTCAGAGTGGAGCTTAGCCCTTAGTAAGCACTGTATACGTGTTAGCTACTCACCTGCTTATCAGTAATGGCCCTTCCAGGTGGATGGAGGCTTTCCTGTGACCACAATCAAATTGTTTTTATTTCTTCTCATATAGATATCCTTTTCCTTTCTATGTGGGAAGTTGAATGTTTTCAGGATAAATGATACTAAAATTATGTTATATATTTTTTTCTGTTGTTTTCTAATTCATTCCAATATGATAAGATTGATTGTGGTATGGGGGAGACCTTTTCTTTTTAGCCTTTATGCACGTGATCAAGTGAGACAGGAGTGGAACCAAAGTGTGTTGCCAGTGTGATTCATTGGAGGATGTCAGGATGGCAGGGAAGCAGTGATGGATGTCCCGTGTTTCCTCCCTGTGACTCAGATGCTTAAAGAGCCATGGAGAACTAAGTCAACCAGAAGTTTGGCTCAGTCCATTTTGTTTGTGGCGTAAAATCCCACATATTCTCTTAAATCACTTGTGCTTTTTTCCTTCCAGCTGATTAGTACACCTCGGTTAGAGTTTTTTGGGGAGAAGGGGAAACTTGGAGAAACTAGCAAACAAGATTCTTTTGCATGGGTCTATCACAATATATTGGTGTAATATCTATTTTTTTGAAAAGTGTTCTGTTAGTTTGATTTAGATAATTTGGGCTAGTACAGATTAGGCTTGGATATAATTGCTCTTTAAAACATGGATTATAACTAACATCCATTCAGATTTTTCTGAGAGGCAGCGTGGTATGGTATAAAGAACAATCAGTCATTTAACAAATATCTATTAAGCTTCTGCTACATACCAGCCAGCTGTGCTGGTGAAGAGAAACTATGTGTGCATATGCACATTGGCCTCCCACACCCTAGAAGAAAAGATATTTCTTCTCTAGTAATTTTATCTGGTGGGGAAACATATTGATCTAACAATTCTGTAAATAAGATAATAATTATAACTAGGGCAAGAACATGGTTTTGGGAGAATGTATGTCCGTAGAAATCTATTGAAGAGGGACCAAAGAATCCTTCCCAGTGCTTGAGCCAAAGTCTGAAGGATGAGCAGGAGATAACAGTGCAGAGGTGTCCTGGAGTGAAGGAAGGAGAATGTTTCAGGCAGAGGAGTAGTGTACACAAAAGTCTATGGCGGAGGGAGCGTGGATTGTCTGAAGAGGAGAGAGAAGGTCAGAATTGCCAGAGTGGAGAAGCAAGGAGGAATGTGATGAAACAATGAGGCTGCAGAGTTAGATGGGAGCCAGAGCAATCGGGGTCTTGTGGGCCATTTCAGCACTTGGGTTACTTACCCTGAGTTTGCCAGAAGATGGCCTCTTAGATGTTGAGTGAAGATTAGGCCATGACTTCTGCTACTACATGGAAATTTAAAAAAAGAAGAAAGAAGAAGAAATCTTAAAAAATGACTAATAATTAGGGTTATAACTTTAATACTTGATATATAAAAATATAATTCAGCATATAAGTATGATATTCACAAGATAATTACAGAATTTACAAAAAAAATAAGTTTAAAAAGTGGAGATGGTATGGGTTGGTCATGGGACTTAAAGTTATAAGGTCAGCCGTGGCCAGTGTGGCTCAGTTCTTGGAGCATTGCCTCATAACTGAAAGTTCGCAGGTTCAATTCCTGGTCAGGGCAGATACCTAGGTTTCAGGTCCTGATGTGTACAAAGTGCAACCGATCAATATTTCTCTTTTACATCGATGTATCTCTCTCTCAGTTCCTCTCTCTCTCCAAAAGCAATGAAATAAAATGTCCTTGGGTGAGGATAAAATAAATAAGTAAATAAATAAATAAATAAAATAAGGGTCCTGGTTCGATTCCCAGTCGGGGCACACGCCTGGGTTGCAGGCCAGGTCCCCGTGAGGGCCATGTGAGAGGCAACCATACATTGCTGTTTCTCTCCCTCTCTCCCTCCCTTCCCCTCTCTCTAAAAATAAATAAAAATAAAATCTATTAAAAAAAGATAAAGTTTACGAGGAGCATCTTCTCTCAATTCTAGCATTGTGTATTTATGACTGAATATGCAGCCTCACTGAGTAGGGCCAAACTTTAAATCTGTGGCCTTTCATGAATGTTTTAGGATCTGAATAAGGAACTATTGAAATGTTACAAGCAAGGGAAAATGATGTAGTCAGACAGGTATATTGAAAAAAACACTCAAAGTAAATGGACCAGCTTTTAGAGAGGTCAGTGAGAATTTAGAGAGATCAGTTAGGAAACTGTTGCAGTAGTCTTGGCAGTAGATGCTGGAAGCATCCACAGGTGATGGCAGGGGAACTGGAAAGAAACAAATAGATTGTTTAGTCTTTGTTTGTTTTGGATGAACATGGAGAACAATCACAATTTTGTCATTTATGGAATAATGTCCCCCTATTTGTGCTAGAATTAGGTAATTTGACAGAAAAGTAAACAAAATTCACTAAATTATACCAATATAGTGATTCTTTTTTTAAACATAATAATGTCTTTTCATATTCACATACCTGGATATATTTTAATCTTTTTGTTTTTCAAACAGCTATTTGCAGGTATAAGTAGTCACTTGGGTGTAGAAATAATATAATTTGCACATTAACGTGTACATATATGTTGGCTTTGTTTTTAACGCAGAAATGAAATAGAATT
>PVJI01020752.1:0-17005 GCA_004026765.1 Micronycteris hirsuta | reverse complement strand
TCAGGCAGTGAGGGACAAATACCATATGATCTCACCTTTAACTGGATCATAACCAACAAAAGCAGAAAGCAAGCAAAACATAACCAGAGACATTAAAATTAAGAACAGTCTAATAATAGACAGGGGAGAGTGGGGAGGGGACAATGGGGAGAAGGGTTTTCAGAAACCACTGTAAATGACACATGGACAGAACTAAGGGGGAGGAGGGAAGCTGGGGGTGGAGGGGGGCTGGAGGGGAAGGGAGGAGGGGAGGGGAGAGGATGCAAATAACTGTAATTGAACAAAAATAAAATAAAATTTAAAAAAAAAGAAAAGAAAAAAGAAACTGCCAGCACACAGAGCCCTGGACTAGATGGCCTCACAGGTGAATATTACCAAATATTTAAGGAAGAACTAACTGCCATCTTCTCAAACTATTCCAAAAATTCAAGATGAGGGAAAACTCCCAAACTCTTTTTATAATGCCAATATCATTCTAATTCCAAAACCAGGTAAAGACTCAACAAAGAAACAAAACTACAGGCCAATATTGCTCATGAACATAGATGCTTAAATCTTCAACAATTCACTGCATATCCAGATTCAGAAATACATTAAAAAATCATACAGCATGATCAAATAGGATTCATCCCAGGGATGCAAGGATGGTACAATATTCACAAATGAATAAACGTAATACACCACATAAACAAAATGAAGGACAAAAATCACATGATCAAGTCAAGAGATCCTGAAAAGCTTTTGATAAAATCCAGCACCCATTTATGATAAAAGCACTCAGCCAAATGGGAATAGAGGGAGCACACCTCAACATAATAAAAGCCATATACAAGAAACCTACAGCCAACATTACACTCAATGGGAAAAAACTAAAAGCTTTCCCCTTAAGATCAGCAACAACAGAAGGGTGTCTGCTTTCGCCACTTTTATTCAACATAGTACTGGAAGTTCTAGCCACAGTGATCAGACAAGAACTAAAAGGCATCCAAATTGGAAAGGAGGAAGTAAAACTGTCATTATTGCAGATGACATGATAGTGTAAATAGAAAACCCTATAGTCTCCACCAAAATGCTACCTGACCTAATGAGTGAATTTGGCAAAGTAGTGGGATACAAAGTCAATATTCAGAAATCAATGGCATTTTTGTACACCAACAATGAAATATCAGAGAGAGAAACTAGGGGAGAAATCCCATTTACTATAGCAAGAAGAAACATAAAGTACCTAGGAATAAATTTAACCAAGGAGGTAAAAGACCTGCAACAAAATAACTTAATCAAGAATATTGATTTCTGTTTCACTGCTTGTAGAGGAGCAAGCCAACAGTCAAAACAGCTTTTGAGAAGCCCTGGTTCCCTTGAAATAAAACCTTCATGCATTGGAAGTGAACCTCCCATGGAAACCATCTCTGAAGAGATCTCAAAAGAATTTTTCCTGGTATTGCATCATGCTTACAAGAACCCTCTGAGATTCCTAAAGGAACTTGAACATTTTAATGAGTCCCCAAGGTCTTCTCTGACCTTGGGTCCTAAGGAGAGCGTACTTGTGGTGCTCATTTTAGTTTGTTGATAATGGGTTGTTTTTCTCTATTTCTTCAACACGTGCAGTGGGACCGAGGTCAGGGACCGGGGTTCATTAGTGTCATCTGGACAGTGGACAATTCTCAATGCAAACAGGCAGGTGAGGCACCATCACTTTGTATCCCACTACTGCTGAGCCTTAATGAGAAGATGGCAGGTCTGCACTGCTGTACCTGTGCACACTCACACACACACATGCAAGACTTTGTGCACTGGTTTCAGTTGGACTTGCCTGGAAGGCGATGGGTTCTGCCTTTGTGTTCCGATGTCATAATTTCTCCCAAAGGACTTCAAACCTTAACTCTCACCCAAAACTTACATAACTCATCAGCTAACCAACTCTTGAACTTCCCCAAATAGAGATTTATGTTTTGAATAGAAAATTTGCCATCCTTACTATGTAAATACCCCTGGCAAAGGGTGTTGAATACAAATTGCCACATAAAATTTTATTAATCTTTACATCAGTCTCAGCCAAAAGTCTACACTGTGTGACTTGTGGTTATCTAAAACCTCAGCAACATCCCTTGGCCCTCTATGCTATTATTCAATCAGAATTTCCTTCCCCACAGCAATAATTTGGGCTAGAGGACTCTGTAAATGTGCGGGACAAAACTGTGATGCATGGAATCCAGTGTTTCATTAGAGTAACTGGTGTGATTAAGCAAAGGCTTTCCAGGTCTGTAGAGTCTTTTCTGCACATTTACATCTTTACAAAAGTTGTTATTAGCCATCTGACAAGTATTTGCTTTAAATAACCAAGTTCCAACTGCATGGTCAAGTAGTAGAGATAAACCAGAGACACTTCTTTCCAAATTGGAGAAGTTGCAAATAATTCTTAGTATATATTGAATGTGATTGAAATAATGAATCTCCTCTCTTGAAGTCCAGATACCTCACATTTTACCTTTTTTGTCCCTGAAATTTTCCACATTTCATTGAAGTTATTTAAGTACTCCTTTTTGTCTAGAGTCTCATGAGATGCTAACAGGCAGCAAAGGTGCTGCCTCCTAACTTTCATTGTCACTCTCAGGGAGACAGTGCAGACGAGTGATTCCCATGAAAGAGTTTGGAGTTGGGCAGACTGTGGTTTCACTCAAGGTTCTGGAACCTACCTACAAGCTATGTGTGCTCCTCACTTTTGAAGGGGAGACTAATAGGTCTAACCTATGAGGATGTTCTGAGAAATAAACATGGTACAATTATTTAAGTGTTGCTCTGGATCTTTCAGATGAGGCTGCCCGGACAGATACAGTGGTGAGTATACAGTAAGCGATCAGTAGAAGTACAATAATTCTTCTTCCCTAGTGCTTTGTTCTTAATTGTACTTAAAAAGATGTAACCTGAATGAAAGGAAAGGCCATTAAATGCTCCATCAAGTATTCTCAAGGGCATAATAAACATTTCTTCTTCCTTAGGGACCAGATTTCCCGAGGGAGCACCTGTATCTAGGTCACTGTGCTCTCTAATCCAGAATAACACTCTTCAGTCTCTGGTTATCCATGGACATTATAAAAGTGTTGCCACATCCCTGAAAGCTGGACTGGAAGCGTGGGACTAAGTAGTTCAGAGACCAAGTTCTTCAGCTCAACAGGAGAACCAAGACAAACCAAAGGCTTTGAATTTTAAAAGTGGGAGGCAGAGCCAGAGCACTCTGAGCTCTGAGTTGTCCCCTTCTCATTACCAGGGCCATCTGAGTCTCCATGAGAGAGATAGGTGGGAGCCAGTAGAGTCCAGCACTGAGCCTGCAGGCAGAAGGAGGGTGAGTGCCTGCCTGACCTGTCTGTGCTCTAGCAGAGTGGTCAGGGTTCAAAGCTCAAACCCTGGAGGCAGACAGCCTGAGTGCCCTTCTGCTGCCACATAGAAGGACTGGGACTTGTGCCCAGTGTCCTCACCTGTTCAATGGGTTTAATCAAAATGCCCCAGAGCACTTAGAACAGTGCCATTAGCACAGTTAGTGCTCGACAAATGTTTCTTGTTTCTTTGGCTTAGTTAATAAGTTTAGCTTATTCCTCCAATATTACTTTCACATAATATTTCCACATCCATTCCCACTACAGACTCGGGCAACACGGCCTAATCTTCCTGTTCTGACCACACTGATCAAAGGTGGAAGGTCTAGGGCCACAGGCTTCTGCTTCTCAACAGCACTCTAGAGAAGGACCCAGATCACACAAAAGTTGGTCCAGGTCTGTAGAGGGCAGGCAGTACCAGAAGAGGGTCACTGCAAGGGTGCAGGGTCATCCCAGCTGAGCTTTGTGGACTTTCTCTTCAGTTGCATGAGCCGTTACTCTGGAGGCATTTTCACCCACCAGCAGTTACTAGGATGGTTGAAGCCACGTGGGGACCATAGAGACAGGGATGTGAAAACAAGGACATGCTATCTCCACTCTGAGTTCCAAACCTCCCCGTTCAAACACCGCTCTCAAGAACGGGTTGTTTTCCTTTCTCTCTCTGTGAGCAGTTCTCCTATTCCCTCCCAGACCCTCCTAGAGGAGGATGGCTGAGGATAACACCTCCTCTGCAACAGAGTTTATCCTTGCAGGCTTAACGGATCAGCCAGGACTCCAGCTCCCCCTCTTCTTCCTGTTTCTAGGCTTCTACCTGGTCACCTTGGCAGGAAACCTGGGCTTGGTAGTGCTGATTGGGCTGAACTCTCACCTGCATATTCCCATGTACCTTTTCCTCTTCAACTTGTCCTTCATTGACTTCAGTTACTCTTCTGCCATCATCCCCAAAATGCTGATGAGTTTTGTCTCAAAGAAGAACATCATCTCCTACACAGGGTGTATGACTCAGCTCTTCTTCTTCTGTTTCTTTGTTGTTTCTGAATGCTTCCTCCTGTCAGCAATGGCATATGACCGCTATGTGGCCATCTGTAAGCCATTGCTGTACACAGTCACCATGTCTCCTCAGGTGTGTTTATTTCTTTTGTTGGGTGTCTATGGAATGGGGGCTTTGAAGGCTATAGCTCATACAGGTAACATAGTGTCTCTGACCTTTTGTGCAGACAACCTTATCAATCATTATATGTGTGACATCCTTCCCCTCCTTGAGATCTCCTGCAATAGCTCTGACATGAATTTGCTGGTGGTCGTCACTCTTGTGGCTACTGGCATCGTGGTGCCCATTCTGACCATTTTTGTCTCTTATGGCTTTATTCTTTCCAGCGTTTTCCACATTAGGTCTACTGAGGGCAGGTCCAAAGCCTTTAGTACCTGCAGTACTCACATAATTGCAGTTTGTCTTTTCTATGGGTCAGGAACTTTTGCGTACCTTAAACCACCTTCTATTATACCCCTTGACCAGGGAAAAGTGTCTTCTCTGTTCTACACCATTGTGGTGCCCATGCTGAACCCACTGATCTACAGCCTGAGGAACAAGGATATCAAATTAGCCATGAAGAAAACCTTGGGCAGAATAACTTTCTCTTGAAAAAATTGGAAATTGAGAAAAGGGATGAGAAGTTTTAATTAGAGTATTATTATTACTTTATCATCGTTATGAATAAGGAATTCAAACTTCATGCTTTTGTATTCTATATTTAGAGGAAATTTTAACTCTCTTTCCCAAATGGATTTATTCTCTCTCATCACTCCCCCAACTCTTCTTTATTTTATGAAATTAGGTTCTGCATTATACAGTATCCAGTATTGAATGGGGTTTCAGAACCATTTCATGTAGTCTGAAAATGTAAAACTACCTGGTGGCAGAGCCGGGACTGAAATCGCAGCTCGAATCTCAATTCAGTTTGTTTTCCCTTATACCCTGTTTTCTTGCCTCATGTGTTTCTTGGAAGATGTCATTTCACAGGTTAGTTGACCTAGTACATCTAAATTACAAATGTATTGACAGTAATTTCATGCTACTTGCACGAACTAATTTTAATACATCACATTTTGCAAGAGAATAGGAGGTGAAAAATTTTGTTGAGTTGGTCTTGGCAAAATGACAGATCAGTGTCTGAGAATGGTTTATTGTGTGGATGGGTAGTGTGTTAGGGTTCCCAGAAGGCCAGTATGGTGACCACCAACTTGGTGAGTGCAGCACCAGGGACGTGGGTTAGTGAATCAGGACTTCCAGGGGAGAGAAATGGAATTTTATAGGCCAGAATGATGCTGAGTGGAGACATCATATTATTTCAATGCTGAGAAAGAATTTGGAGTCTCATTTCAAGGGTTATCTTGGTTGTGGTCTAAGGTCACAGGGAGCTGTGCTATCTGATCTGGTAGTCACTAGTCATGTATGGTATTGAGCAACTGAAATGTGGACATCCAAATTGAGACATACTGTCAGTGGGCAAAGTAAGTGTGATATACACGCCCAATCTTTGAAGAATATGAAAAATAATGTCATGGATACTTTTTTACTTGATTACATGTTGAAATGATAACATTTTTGATGTATAGTGTTAAATAAAATATATCGTTAAAATGAATCTACCTGTTTATTTTTAAGGTATCTATTAGCAAGTTTAGAATTTATAGGTGGCTTGCATTATATCCAGTGGATGACACTGGTCTAGGGGATGTAACAGAGCACCAGCTGGCCCTGGGTCCATGTTCACTTACCAGGCAGCACCAAGCTGCTCTTTATTAGGAGAGGCAATTGCTGTGGAATTTTCAGGTATTGCAGATAGCCTCGATATTCTAAGAATAGAGGCCTATAGGTAAGAAATGGTGATCTCAGGATAAATTCATAAATCCACCATATGATGAAATGGGAAATATAGCTTTATATTAAAAATATAAAGAACATTTTTGTCTAAACTCACTATTATTGGTAAAATTTCTTTGAGAAGCAATGACAAATGAAGTGCTGGGGGAAATATTTTGAGTTAGCAGGCTTTTCCTTAGGGAAGTCCTCTCTGTTAGGAAGTAGGTGAAGTTTGAATAACTGTGGAGTTCTGCCATTTGATTTTGTTCAACGCTGTCCAAAAAGAAAAGAATAAGCTTATAAAGGGAGGATTGAGATGAGATAAATACAGGGTCCGGCAGAAGTAGCGCCATTGAGTGTGGTTGGTAGTGTACATGAATGTCTCACAGAAGATAGACAGCGGTTTTAACATTTCACCTAAAGGTTCATATGGTGTGCTTGAGTGTGATATTGTTATGTGACAGAATTGCAAGCTTATTATTTTGTAATAAAAGATTTTCATGTAATAAAAGGGGTATTTTTTGCCAGACCCTGTAAATCCCTGAATTTAGGGAACCTAGAACTTAGGAGTTGGGGTTGGTGTATTGAATATGCTGTTCAATGTAGGTCTGGAACGAATACAGAACCTCCTTTTGAACATTTTGTGTCCTAACTTTCATATGGCAAAGTGCACATATCTTAACTCTATAGCTCATTAAACTTTTGCACATGGATATGTAACCACAACCTAGATGAAGATGTACACCATTTCCATCTACTTGAGAAGGTTTCCTCGTGCATCTTTCCAATAAATACAACCTGTCCTCTGCCCCATCCCCACAGCTATCCACTGTTGGGACTTTTCTCATTGTAGAGTGTGGTCTGTGTTTGAACTTCATATGAACAGGTACTCGATTGTTTCTGGCTTCTTTTCTTCATCATAAAGCCTGTGCTGCACATCTATACTGTAGTATCCATGGGTAGATTACATTCTATTGCTGTGTAGTATTCCATCGTGTGAGTATCCAATTACTTAGCCTGTTAATAAAGTTAGATAGTTCCAGGTTTTTGCCTCTTATTGATAAAGCCTTTAGAAACATTTTTAATGTGTGTTTACATTGAATAAGCAAACATTTCTTTTGGATTATGCTTGTATGTGGATGTGCTGGATAATACAATAGGTTTCTGTGTCGCTTCTATAAACATCACTGCCAAACTGTTTTCTAATGTTTGATTCAATTTGCATTGCTATCAACAATGTTTGAGGATTCCAATTGCTCTACATCCTTGTTAACCCTTGGTATTTTTATTTGATCCCTCTTTTATCCCATGCACAAAAATGTACTTTTATTCTGGTATGGACAGTGGAGTGCTTTTTGTTGAACTTCTTTTCCTGATAAGTAATGATGTTGGACACCTTTTTACATATTTACTGGCTGTTTGGGTATCTTCTTTGAAGTCATTTTCAAATCATGTCCTCATGAAAAAATAGGGTAGTTAGTTGTTTTTCTATTGTATTGAAGGAATTTCAAAATGCACATGTAAATGCACATGTGTGCACTACAGTATAAGTGTGCATGTTTGTGTTTGTGCATGTGTAGATAACATGTATGTATCTGTGGATCATATATGCATACATATGCAGTCATCTTCCTCTCCCTGTGTACCTTCCCCAGACTCTGCCTTACTTATCCTAAATGATATCTTTTGATAGCCAATATTTTTAATTAAAGTGTAGTTTGGTGTATAAACTTTGCCTTTCATAGTTAGTACCATGTCCTAATGAAGAAATTCTTTACTGTTCTTGCTGAGGCCAGAAGAGCAATGTAGAAATTTTATGAGTTAATTTTTGTATATGGATCAAAGTGGAGTTTTGGGATGTGTGTGTTTGCACATCAATGTCCAGTGATTGTTCTTTTACCTGAATTAAAAATCAGTTGATTCTGTCTGTGTGTGTTTGTTTTCATTTATTTGTCTCTCTTTATGCCAGTACCATACAGTTTTGATTGCTGTAGCTTTATAATAATTTTGAAATCAGTATAAGTCCTAGATTTCATTCACCTCTTTCACAGTTGTTTTGACTACTTTAGGAGCTGTGAATTTCCATATGAATTCTAGAATCAGCTTGTAAATTCCTCTAAGAGAAGCTGCTGTGATTTTGATTGGGTGTGTATTGATGATGGATTTTGTGTTGGGAAGGGAGGAATTGACCTTTATTTTCCCCCTCAGCAATAAATGGGAGTGACTACTTTCTTTTTTTTATTTTTATTTTAAATAATTACTTTATTGTTGTTCAATTACAGTTATTTGTATCTTCTCCCCTCCTCTACTCCCTTCCCCTCCAGCCCCACCACCCCCCTAGCTTCCCTCCTCCCCCTTAGGTCTGTCCATGTGTCCTCTACAGTGATTCCTGAAAACGCTTCTCCCCATTTTAACGCTTCTCCCCTCCCCCCTGGCTATTGTTAGACTGTTCTTAATTTCAATTTCTCTGGTTATGTTTTGCTTGCTTTCTGCTTTTGTTGATTATGATCCAGTTAAAGGTGAGATCCTATGGTATTTGTCCCTCACTGCCTGGCTTACTTCACTTAGCATAATGCTCTCCAGTTCCATCCATGCTGTTGCAAAGGGTATAAGCTCCTTCTTCCTTTCTGCTGCATAGAATTCCATTGTGTAAATGTACCATAGTTTCTTGATCCATTCATTTGTAGATGAGCACTTAGGTTGTTTCCAGCACTTAGCAATTGTGAATTGTGCTGCTATGAACATAGGAGTGCAAAGGTTCTTTTGAATTGGTTTTTCAGGATTCTTAGGGTATAATCCCAGTAGTGGAATTGCTGGGTTGAAAAGCAGTTCCATTTTCATTTTTCTGAGGAAGTTCCATACTGTTTTCCACAGTGGCTGCACCAGTCTGCATTCCCACCAACAGTGCAGTAGGGTTCCCTTTTCTTCACATCCCCTCCAACAGTTATCTGTTGCTTTGTTGATGATGGCCATTCTGAATGGTGTGAGGTGGTATCTCATTGTGGTTTTAATTTGCATCTCTCTGATGGCTAATGATGTTGAGCATCTTTTCATATGATTCTGGGCCATCTGTATGTCCTTTTTCGAGAGTGTCTGTACATGTCTATTGCCCATTTTTTAATTGGGTTTTTTGTCTTCCTGGAGTGGGGTCGTATGAGTTCTTTATATATTTTGGAGATCAGACCCTTGTCTGAGGTATCATTGGCAAATATGTTTTCCCATACTGTTGGTTCTCTTTTTATTTTAATACTATTTTCTTTAGCCCCAGAGAAGCTCTTTATTTTGATAAGATCCCATTTGTTTATTCTTTCCTTTATGTCCCTAGCTCTAGGGGACATATCTTTGAAGATGTTGCTGCGTGGAATATCTGAGATTTTCCTACCGATGTTTTCCTCTAGGACTTTTATGGTGTGACGAGTTACACCATTAAGTAACTCTTGAATTTATTTTTGTGTACGGTGTAAGTTGGTGCTCGAGTTTCATTTTTTTGCTGGTAGCCATCCAGATTTCCCAACACCATTTGTTAAAGAGGCTATTTTTATTCCATTTTATGCTTCTGCCCCCTTTGTTGAAGATTAATTGCTCGTAGAGACTTGGGTTTATTTCTGGGCTCTCTATTCTGTTCCATTGGTCTATCTGTCTGTTTTTATGCCAGTACCAAGCTGTTTTAATTAAGGTGGCCTTGTAATATAGTTTGATATCAGGAATTGTGATACCTTCTGCTTTGCTCTTCTTTCTCAAATTTGCAGCTGATTTTCGGGGTCATTTATGGTTCCATATAAATTTTTGAAGTGTTTGTTCTATATCTGTGAAATATGCCATTGGTACTTTGATAGGGATTGCATTGAATCTATAAATTGCTTTGGGGAATATGGATATTTTGATGATGTTGATTCTTCCAATCCATGAGCATGGTATATGTTTCCATTTGTTTGTGTCTTCCATGATTTCTCTCTTCAGTGTTGTGTAGTTTTCTGAGTACAGGTCTTTTACCTCCTTGGTTAGGTTTATTCCCAGGTATTTTATTTTTTTTGTTGCTATATCAAATGGAATTTTTTTCCTGATTTCTGCTTCTGCTGTTTCACTGTTGGTATACAAAATGCCTTTGATTTCTGGATATTGACTTTATATTCTGCTGTTTTACCAACTTCAGTTATTAGATCGAGTAGTTTTTTGGCAGAGTCTATAGGATTTTCTAAGTATACTATCATGTCGTCTGCAAACAACAACAGTTTGTTTCCTCCTTTCCAATTTGGATGCTTTTTATTTCATTTTCTTGTCTGATTGCTGTGGCCAAAACTTCCAGTACTATGTTGAATAGAAGTGGTGATAGTGGGCAACCTTGTCTTGTTCCTGATCTTAGTGGGAAAGATTTTCGTTTTGCCAGTTGAGTATAATGTTGCCTGTAGGTTTCTCATATATGGTTTTATCATGTTCATGAAACCTCCCTCTATTCTCACTTTGCTACGTGTTTTTTATCATAAATGGATGCTGTACCTTATCGAATGCTTTTTCTGCATGTATTGATATGATCATGTGATTTTTGTCTTTGCTTTTGTTTATGTGATGTATTACGTTTATTGTTTTGCAAATGTTGTACCATCCTTGCATCCCTGGGATGAAACCCACTTGGTCATGGTGAATGATCTTTTTGATGTATTGCTGGATGTGGTTTGCTAATATTTTGTTGAGGATTTTAGCATCAATGTTCATCAGTGATATTGGCCTGAAGTTTTCTTTCTTTGTTGTGTCTTTTTCTGGTTTTGGGATTAGAATGATGCTGGCATCATAAAAAGAGTTTGGGAGTCTTCCATCATTTTGGATTTTTTTGAATAGTGTGTGAAGGATAGGTGTTAGTTCTTCCTTAAATGCTTTGTAGAATTCTCCTGTGAAACCATCTGGTCCAGGGCTTTTGTGTGTTGGAAGTTTTTTGATTACTGCTTTAATTTCATCCGCTGTTATTGGTCGGTTCAGGCTTTCTGTTTCTTCCTATTGAGTTTTGGAAGATTATATTTTTCTTAAAATTTGTCCGTTTCCCCTAGGTTTTCATATTTCTTGGCATACAGTTCTTCATAGTAGTGACTTAAAATCCTTTGTATTTCTGTGGCATCAGTTGTAATATCTCCTCTTTCATTTCTGATTGAGTTTATTTGTGTCCTCTCTCTTTTTTTTCTTGATTAGCCTGCTTAAAGGCTTGTCTATTTTGTTTATCTTTTCAAAGAACCAGCTCCTGCATTCATTGATCCTTAGAATTGTCCTTTTAGTCTGTATGTCATTTAATTCTTCTCTGATCTAGGTTATTTCCTTCCTTCTACTTGCTCTGGGTTGTCTTTGCTGTTGTTCCTCGAGTTCTTGTAGGCGTAGGGTTAGGTTGTTTGTGTAAACGGTTTCTTTTTTTTTAGGTAGGCCTGTATCGCTATGAACTTCCCTCTCAGGACTGCCTTTGCTGTGTCCCATAAGTTTTGGGTTGTTGTCAGTTCATTTTCATTTGTTTCGAGGAACTTTTTTATTTCTTTCCTAATCTTGTCCTTGACCCATTCATTGTTTAATAGCATGCTATTCAATCTCCATGATTTTGAGTGTTTTGGGGTTTTTTCCTTTGGGTGGTTTCTAATTTCAGTCCCTTGTGGTCCAAGAAAATACTTGGTATGATTTCAATTTTCTTGAATTTGTTGAGGCTTCTTTTGTGTCCTATCATTTGGTCTATTTTGGAAAATGTTCCGTGTACATTTGAAAAGAATGTATATTTAGCTTCTTTGAGGTGAAAGGCTCTGTATATATCAGTTAAGTCCATTTCTTCCAGGGCATTGTTCAATGCCACAATATCTTTGCTTATGTTTTGTTTGGAAGATCTGTCCATTTTTGACAGTGGGGTGTTGAAGTCCCCTACTATAATTGTGTTGCTATCAATGTCTTTCCTGAAGTCTTCCAAGATTTTCTTTATGTATTTAGGTGCTTCTATGTTGGGTACATATATATTTATAATGTTTTTGTCTTCTTGGTGGATTCTTCCCTTGAGTATTATGAAGTGTCCTTCCGGGTCTCTCTTTATGGCCCTTTTTTGGAAGTCTATTTTGTTTGATATGAGTATAGCTACCCCGGCTCTTTTTCCCTGTCCATTTGCTTGGAAAACTTGTTTCCAGCCCTTCACTTTCAATCTGTGAAGGTCTTTTGCCCTGAGGTGGGTCTCTTGTAGGCAGCATATGTGAGGGTTGTGCTTTCTTATCCATTCAGCTATTTTATGTCTTTTGATTGGAGCATTTAATCCATTTACATTTAAGGTACTTATTCATTGTCTTTTTTTTCTTCCTGTGTTTTTCTCTCTCTCTCTCTTTTCCCTCCTTTCCTTAAATCAGTCCCTTTAGCATCTCTTGCTGAGTTGGTTTGGTGGAGGTGTATTCTTTTAGACTTCTTTTGTCTGGGAAGCTTCTTATTTGGCCATCTATCTTAATTGAGAGCCTTGCTGGGTACAGTAGCCTTGGTTGCAGGCCTCTGGTTCTCATTACTTGGAATATTTCTTGCCATTCTCTTCTGGCTTGGAGTGTTTCTGTTGAGAAGTCAGCTGCTAACTTTATCGGGGCTCCCTTGTATGTTACTTCTTGTCTCTGTCTCGCTGCTTTTAAGATTCTCTCTTTGTCTTGGAATTTTGCCATTTTAATGATGATGTGTCTTGAAGTGGGCCTGTTAGGATTCCTTTTGATTGGGACTCTCTGTGTTTCTTGGACTTTTGTGACTTTTTCTTTCCTCAGATTAGGGAAGTTTTCCATCATTACTTTTTCAAACACACTTTCTATCCCTTGCCCTTCTTCTCCTTCTGGTATCCCTATTATACGAATATTGTTACGTTTCATGTTGTCCTGCATTTCCCTTAATACCTCTTCATTCTTTCTGATTCTCTTTTCCTGTTCCTGCCCTTTTTGGGTGTTTTTTTTCTACCTTGTCTTCCAACTCGCTGATCCAATCCTCTGCTTCATCGAGCCTGCTTTTGATTCCTTCTATTGTGTTCTTTAGTTCAGATATTGTATTTTTCATTTCCGCTTGGCCCTTTTGGATAGTTTCTATTTCCTTTTTCATGCTGACATAGTTTTCAGTGAGTTCATTGTAGTTTCCCTGTAGTTTCTGGAAATTCTCTGTGAGCTCATCGAGCTTCTTGAGCTTCCTGATAATCAATGCTCTGAACTCGATATCTGATAGTTGGCTTGCCTCTGTTTCATTTATCATTCTTTCTGGGATTTCTTCCTTTCCTTTCATTTGGGGGTTGTTTCTTTGTCTTCCCATTGTTTGTGAGACTCTTCTTGCTATCCTCTATTTTTTAAATTAACCTGTCAAGTTCACTGGAGTAGCAAAGTTAATTTTGTCTCACTGTCTGTATTTTTTGGACTGACCCCTGTCCGGGACTGACTCTGGTGTTTTCACAGCTCCAGGTTTTAATGTCTCACCTGTAGGTAAAGAAGAGAGGGGGGTGAGGGGGAAAGAAAGAGAAAAAAAAAAGAAAAAAAAGTAAAGAAAAAAAAGAAAAAGAAAGAAAAAAGGAGTGAAGGAAGGGAGAAAGAATACTATAAGAAAGGAAGGGAGGAAGGAGGAATAAAGTATAAAGAAGGAAAGAATGGAAGGACGAATTAAAAAGAATAATTTTTTTTATCTTTTATAAAGTAAAAAATAACAAAACAAAACAAAACAAAAAAGTAAGTAAAAAAAAAGAGATATGAGGAGGAGGGGACTAAGAATACTAAAGGAAAGGGAGGAAGAAGGAATTAAAAAATGGTGAAGGACAGAAAGGAAGAAGGGTTAAAAAAACAAAAACAAAACAAAAATTAACAAAAAAAAACAAACAAAAACAACCCCCCCTACCCCCCTGCAGCCTGCTGATTTTAAAGCTGTCCAGCCAGGCTGCGTCAGGCTGGGAAGATATTAGTTTTGCTTTTCTTCCTTCCTGAGGTGCACTCTTCACTGTTGTCCAGCCACCAGCCCAGTTCCTCAGTGTGCTTCTGGGACCAAACGGTCTTTTGATGTGCACCTGATAGTGGCAAATCTCCCACCGCCTATTTTCTCTCTGCTGGTCTAACTAATAGGTTCTCTCCACGCCCTTTCTGGATAGTTTGGCCCCCGCTCTGAGTGCTCTGAGTCAAGAGTTTGTGCAGTCTGCAGCTCCGGTCTGCCACTCCCCTCAACGGGGTGCTTCTGCCCTATTCCCACAAAGCTGATTGGTCTTGCCGGGCTACGTGTGCCTGGGCTGGATGGCTTGGGCTTTGTCCCCAGCTGTGTGCTCTCTTTTATCTTTGCCCCTGGGCTGTGCGCCAGCAAGCCCCAGCCGAAGGGCCCCGGTTGCGCACTCTCCCTGTATTTTTGAGCTGTGTGCCTGTGTTCGCTCACTTCTTTGTCCCTGGATTATGCGCCCAAGAGGCCCAGTTGTGCACTGTCCCTAGTATTTTTGAACTGTGTACGATTGGTCCACGGATCACCGGGTGCGCACAGTCCCCAGTTTCCCTTATTTGGTTTCGCAGGTCGCACTCGGCCCTAGAACCGCTGATTGCAAGCTGTTCCCAATTCTTCTGGTATGGGCTGGGAAAGGCCTCGGTCCCCGGATTCAAACAGACTCCAATTCCCCTTGATGGAAGCACCAGCCTCCTCGGGCCAAGGGCCAACCATGCTCTCCCTCTTGTGATACAGGCCAACTTCCCTGGGCCTCCCATCCTGGCACGCACCACACTGATCCCTGAGCGTGCCACGGCAGGACTGTTGGGGGCGGGGCCTCTCCAAATAGCCACGGACACCTCTTTTTTTCCTATTTTTCCTCTCCAAAAAATTCTTCCTATTTACGCCCACCAGACCAAACAAGCATCTGACCACTCACAAATCCCAGTCTGGCTCCCTCCCCTAGTATCTTGCGTCAGATCTGGTGGCTGCTGGGTCTGGGACCGAAGCCCCACCCTGCTCCCCGAGCTGGTCCCGAGGGGGACCTCTTCCTTCCAAAGCACTCTGCTTACCGTATGAATGTTCAAATTCCCCTGTAATCTTGGTCACCAATATGTGCTGGAATACTGCTGGGTTTTCGCCCCGTTCCTCAGAAAATCAACCAGTGGGCAGGAGGAAGTGGTCTCTGTTCCCCTATCTCGCCGCCATCTTCCACAATTCGGAGTGACTACTTTCTTACAGTCTTTCCAGCATGGTATATTCTCAGAATTTCTAAAATTTCCAACCTGATGGGTGAGAAGCAGTGTTTAAGTATTATTACAATTTGCATTTCTTTAATTTTAAGAAAGATTTGAGATGGTTTCATGTACTGAATGTCTGTTGGTATTACTACTTCTTTTATGGAGTATCTCTTCATACCTTTTCCTCATGTTTCTGCTGGATTTTGATCTTCTCAGTTTTTAGGAGGACTGTATATTGGGAATAATGCTTTCTGTTTGAGATAGAAATTGCATATTTTCCTCTAATTTGTGATTTTGTTTTCACTGTTCTTGTAATAAAATTTTTTAAATTCAATTGATTAATCTTCTATTGTTTCTGGTATTTTAATGAGAGTTGGATATATTTGCTCTCCTCTTAGGTTGTAAAGAAAGTCATTCATTTTATCATAATATGATTGTATGGTTTTTTTTAATATTTAAATATCTGGTCATTTTAGAAATTATACCAGTGTATGCTGTGAAGAATGGATACAACTATATGATTTTCCAGAAGACCATCCTGTGGTCCTATTGCCATTAAAAAGAAGTCCATCTTTTCCAGAAGGGCTCTAGCTGTTGCCTTCATTCTATACAAAGTTTCATAAGCACCTGTGCTGTTTCTGTGTTTCCCGTTGGGTTCTATTGGTCTGTCAGTCTGTTCATAAGCCAATGCCACACTGCTTGAGTTACAGAATCTTTATAATGTTTCATATCTTCAAGGTAACTTCCCACATGTTGTTCTTCTTTTTAAGAGTTTTCCTGGCTATTCATGTTTAACCCCAACCTTTATCATTAATCTGTCTAGTTCTAGAAAAATAACTTAAAGGTATATTTATTGATTGATCATAAATTTATAAGTAAACTTAAGCAAACTTGACATCTTTGGATCTTGAGATTTCCAATCTTGAAGTGTGTCACGTCTTCCCATTTTTTTTTCAGGTCAACTTCAGTATCTTTTAGGTGTGTTTTATAATTTTCCTCATGCATTTTGGTACATTATTATTATATTTATGCATGGGAATTTTTTGTTTTCTGTTTGCAACTCTAATAAGAGTTTTCTCTTTCATTATATTTTCATATTATTATTTGTATGTATTGATTCTGTGCTAATTTTATACTTGGTAAGGTAAATATTATTTGTAGTATTCTTTCCATGGGTTCTTTCATGTTTTCCAAATATGTAATAAAATATTTTATAATGAAAGATCATTTTACCTCTTTCCCTCTAATTTGCATGCCTCTTATTCCATTGGCATCTCTAATTGCATTTTCTAGTATTTCATTTAATACAATGTTAAATAATACTGAAGACTGTAGTCATCTTGGTTTCACTAGTTGTAATGAGGAATGCCTCTACAGTTTCCCAATTAACTTGCTGACTTTTGGTCAGAGTTGTACAGATTTTTCATCATCATAAAGAAGTATCGATCATTCTCAGATTCAAATAAGTATTTTGAAAGTATGAAAAGATATTGCATTCTGTCAACTTCTTTTCATCTTCTTTGGAATTTGTTCCCTCAGACTTTCCTCATCATTCTTAGATCTTTAAACTATCTCTACAGAGTCTTCTACATCTAAACATATGCAAGTCTGCT
>PVJI01020751.1:0-28343 GCA_004026765.1 Micronycteris hirsuta | reverse complement strand
CCCTCCCACAACCTCCTAAACTCCTTCCTGCCTTCTCTCTGCCCTTTTGAACTTTCCCCACTTTGCAGATCTCAAGAACCACAAGGGCCAGGCATTGCAGGGAAGGGTTAGACAAGCACATCTAAGAAGCCCTTGAGAGCAGGAGAAGGGGAGCAGGGGTGGGGACAAAGGCCTCAGGCTTCAAGAGCAATCCCTGACCCCGAGTTCTGCCTCCTTCCAGAGAAAGTCTTTACCGGCTCTTGCCTCAAACGACCCCGGAGAACATCAACAAGAACTTCGATCAGTACACGTTGGACCCGGGGACACGGTACCCAAACCTCAACTCCCACTGTGTCCGGCCCCATCAGGTGAGTCCTTCCCCGGGGTCTCCTCTGGGTGACCCAGCACTGAGCAGTGGGAAGGAGGGGTCGCCTGAAATCTTCGCACATCCCTGGGACCACAGCCACCAATCCCTCTTGTCCCGAAGGTGAGAGCAGCTCCCCTCTCTGGGAGAGTCACAAGGAAAACGTAGAGTCAGCATCTCTCTAGCCTACAAGAGAGAAATGGAACACATGTGAGTGTATGTTCACATTTGTACATATATTTACATGTGTTTATTTGTCACCATTCACATGTGTTGCTAAGCCTACCTCTCTCAGGGCATCTATTTGGTCGAATATTGAGTCTTTTCTCCTACCGTCCTAGAGTCCATTCTTTTTCTCCCGTTGACTGAGAGCCATACAACCTCTTCAGTCAACAGCACAGAGTGGTGTGGATTTTAAAAATTAGCCAATCACGTATATTTACACTTGAGTGCTTCCACATCTGGGGGATGATGGAGATCCGTTGCTCCATGTCTCTGGTGGACTGGGTTTCCTTGCTGAGGGCCCAGCAGTAGAGGAAAAGGGTGGCCAACACCGAGCAGAGAGTAGGTCAGGTTCAGAGGCCCTGAGGCTAGAATTTGGGGGAGAACAGGTAGCCAGCCATGCCGTCTCTCTTGCTTGTAGGTGAAGCATTTGTACATCACTACGGAGCTGCACCAGTTCCCTCTCAAGAGGCTGGGCTCGATGAGGAGATCCGTGGGCCTCTCCAGGCATGGTAAGTGGCCTCCCAGGACCCCCGTGAGGACACCGGGGTCGGCGTCGTGGGAAAGAGCTCTGCCGGCTGGCCGGGGGGCACAGGCCCGGCAGCCAGCCTGGCTCTGCTCCAATGACCTGGTGACCTTGGCCGGGCTCCTCTCCTCTGTACTCCAGTTTCCTCTTCTGTAAAAGCAGGACAGTGTCACCCCTACGGCATACGCATCATAAAGGGGTGAAAATGTGTTGAGCATCTGGTACATTAAAGTGACTATGGAATGACTTCCCTGGGACTTGCTTTTGTTTCCCTTTTATTTCCAGTATGGGGTCTTATCTCCCCAGCCGGCCACCCTGCATGTGCTGATTTCCAGGGCCTGGCAGAGTGCTGGGCACAAGGCTGGTGCTCAGTAGCAAAGGGAAGGGGTGATTACATGGATAAGTCACCTGTATCCATGGCTTTGCCCAGGTCACTCTCCTGCATCCTCCCTGCCTTTGGGCCAACTCGGCTTACCAGCGCCGCTCCCTTCCCTACAACACCCCGTGTTCCCCTGTGGCCGCCCCGCCATCAGCCGGTCCACACAAACACGGCAGGTTTCCCTTGAGTCTGTACCATGGCACAGCCCTTTCTGTTTTCCTGCAATGCCGCCTTCTATCTGATGAATCACTAGACACTTCAAGAAGCAGCTCACCTGTCCCTCCTTTGTGAGTCTCTTTGGCGAGCGCCCCGGCCATGGCAGACCCGGGGCAAACCTGCTCACTTGCTCCCCCAGCATGCCGCTTCTCCATCATTGCGGCACCATGTCATTGTCACCTGCTTCCATGTCTGCCCCACTGGGTGCGATGTTGGCAGAGTCCACGTTGTCCTCACCTCTGTGTTCTGGAGGGGGCCTTAGGGACTCTGCTGTAGGCGAGCATGCTTGCCTGTCCCAGCATCCAGCCCTCCCGCCGTGTTCTCAACAGGGCTGCTGTTCATCTTAGTCCCCAACCATTGGTGGCAGTCGGAGAGGGGACCCTGAGGTTTCCCCAGAGCTCTACACTGTCTGTCTCCCCTTACTGCAGAGTCAGATGTTCGGCCCAGCAAGCTCTTAAACTGGTGCCAGCAGCAGACCGAGGGCTACCAGCACGTCCACGTCACCGACCTGACCACCTCCTGGCGGAGCGGCCTGGCCCTGTGTGCCATCATCCACCGCTTCCGGCCTGAGCTGATGTGAGTCTGGGGCCCGGGCTGGACCTGCCAAGCTGCCTCAGGGGAACCCACGGCTGTTCTACTAGATGCAGAATCTTCAGAACTTGGTTCAAGATTTCTCTTTGCATATTTTCAATTTGTTTTTCTTGTTCATTTTTTCCCCTTTGCACTGATTAATCAGCCAACAACTCATTTGATCTGTGTTCTTGACATGTGAGGAGCAAAAGCGACTCGGGCTCAGCGGTTATACTCATCCCCCTCCCCCATGGCCACACTTGGGAAATTTGAGCATCTGCACAGGGAGCTCTCCCCTTGAGGCAGGAATTATGGGCAAGACCTACTTCTGGGGGACTCTGTGAAGGTTTACAGCCAAAATATTAGATTTGAGACCCAGAGTGATGACCTGCGTACCACTGGGCAGGCCACTTACCTTCTCTGAGTTTGCTTCTTCATTTATAAATTGGGAATAATGTCAGGTTCGTTTGGAAGATTGAATCATCTTGGTGGAAATACCTTGTGATGTTGAAAGCACAATGCACCTATTGATGTTGCATTTAAATCAGCGCATGCAGTGTAACCTCACACCCACGAGCACATTCCTCCGAAGGGCTGGGAGGACCTTCCGAAGGGTGTCAGTCGGTGCCTTTAGGAAGGGAGGTCACCTTGAGAAGGGGGCGGGACTCTCACTTATTACTTTACATGTTATAAGTAACTTGATTCTTTTTGTTACCAGAAGCCCATGTTGGTCTTGTAATGGGAAGAAAAAGAACATAGGGAGTTATTTAACAGTAAAGTAGCTCATACCTTTCCCAAAGTGGTGCAATTCATTTTCTGATGGTTTTCAGCCCAGGCAGCAATGACGTCATCATGGCCCAAGTCTGGTTTTGTCCCACCCTGAGTGAGCAGGACAGTGTTCACGCCTTCCGACTGAGTCTTCCGACTGTGCCTCCCGGGGAGCTGGGTGCGGGCTGTGATTTGGGGCAGGGCTTAGGGTCACTGCTCCTTCCCCCCCCATCTCTGCCTCCCCTGCCTGATTTCCACCTTGTTTTGATTCTCTAGCAACTTTGACTCTTTGAACGAAGATGACGCTGTGGAGAACAACCAGCTGGCATTTGATGTGGCCGAGCGTGAGTTTGGCATCCCCCCAGTGACCACGGGCAAGGAGATGGCATCAGCCCAGGAGCCCGACAAGCTCAGCATGGTCATGTACCTCTCCAAGTTCTACGAGCTCTTCCGGGGCACCCCACTGAGGCCCGTGGGTAAGGACCTGCTTCTGGACCAGGCTTCACTCTGCCCTTGGGTCATTTCTGCCCTGTGCCCACGTCTGGCTGCTCTTCACACTGGTGTCTTCCGGGGCTGACCCACGTGTTCCTCTGCCTCGAGGCCAAACAGGGGCAGGCCCTACCCACCTGGACCCATGGATGTCAGTCAGTGTGTGTGCGGCACCACATGACGCTGGGCACCTGCCCCTGACGTTGGGGGGTCTCTGACAGCTCCCCACCAGCTCCCCACCAGGCCATTTACATCTTTAGTTGCCGGGAGAGGATTAGTTTGGAGGGATCTTGTAGCAAAGACACCCCTGAGCCCTCGGGCAGCTGTGCCGGGATCCAAACCTCAGTCATCCCTCTACTTCCTAACAGACTCCTGGGGCAGAAACTACGGAGAAAATGATGACTTCGGCGTGGCCAAATCATCCCTCCCTCACAACTATCTCAACCTCACGTTCCCGAGGAAGAGGACCCCACGAGTAAGTCCCGGCTTGGCTGTTGTTTAATTTCTTTTTGCACACACATGGGACAAGGGGATTGGGAAAAGTCCTGCTCTTGGTCTGTTTCTGCTGATAAATTACACAGAAAGTGCTCACAGGAGACATGCGTGAAATTCAGTTTAGTAACTGAGTGTTTTGGAAGTTTCCCCTGGCATTTTCTGTCTTGCCCAACTTCAGTTGCTTAAAAGTGGTTACAGGGAAGGTCATGGTATATCAGCTCTGCCTCCTGAGAGGGGAGGAGGACACACTTTCTCACTTCGTTAGGCAGTTTCTTTAGATCAGGGACACAGTGGCCATGCAGTGGCAGGGGCATGTGGGGATGCTACATTCACACAGTCTGTTCTATTCATTTTTAAAATTTATTCAGTAAATGTTTATTGAGCCCTACTGAATGCCACCATTGACTGAACTTCTTGTTTGATTGTGACAACAGGAGAAAATATACAGAGATGAATAATATATGGGCTTTGCTGTTGGAGAGCTCAGACCTCAGAAAGAGGTTCCCAAACTCTCCTGACTTATGGTACCCTTCGTGTGTCTGTAATTTTGCCCCTAGATCACAGTGCCCCTAGATCAAAATAAATACCTAGAAGTTCCTTGTATTGAGTAGTTAAGTTCAAATAATTTAGTAGGGGTATTTTGCAAGGTATGTAACAGACTTCACTGTGCTTCCCTAGAAAATTTAAAATTTTCTGTGGCTCCCCTGTGAGTTTACCATGATGTCATGGATTGCCTCAGTACCCAGTTTGGGGGCCTACTGAGAAATTACAATGTTATTTGAGTGACAGCATCTCTGCGGAAGGGTCACACAAGTTGTCTTGCTTACTGTGTTCGTGGTGCAGACTTTAACAAGGAGGCCCGGGGATGGTCGGTGTCACCAAGTGCTCCCTCCCTCTCCAGCGCGCAGGCGGCCCCCCTCGCTCGGCAGAGGATGGCAGGCCTCCGCATGTCTTTGTCTCTCTGAGCTGCAGACAGTCTGCTGACCCCGGCCAGTCCTGCCATGTCCTGCCAGCCCCTCCGCCCAGGGTGGGGCCGGGGCCTGGGGCCTCCTCCCTTTCTCTCAGTTGCATGTGCCGTGGTCACTTTTTCCACTGCGGTCTGAGCTCCCTGGAAGGCTACAAGCAGCTGTTGTGCTAACTCCAGGAGCGGGTCGGGTGCCTACTGCACCACCACACCCCGCCTATAGGAGGGGATGGGCGCGCCAAGCGAGGCCTGGGGAGCAGGGTGCGCAGGTCTGCTGGGGTTTCCAGCAGGGCAGCTGAAAGGCTGAGACCCAGGGGCACTGTCCTGCTCTGCGTCCCCTGCTGCCCATCCCTGTGTGAGGGCTGCATCGCCCACCGCGTGTCCCAGGAGTGAGACCAGCCACAGGCCCGTTTCACCCCACTCCACTCGTGTTCCCTCCAAAGCCTGAGGACCCCACTCTGGGCTGCCCCATCCCACGGAAGCTGATGTAGCCTTTCTGGAAGCTCTCTGGGCCAAGCATTTACTGCCTTTCTCCATCCACCCGGTTTCTCCCACCACAACTGGGCACCGCAGGGGGAACCAGAGAGGAGTGTTTAAACCTTGCACTCACCACACCTCTGTTTAAAGAGCGACCAAATCGAAAGGGCCTGGCCAGCTCTGGCTCAGGGGGTGGGAATGGTCAAAGATCAGTAGCCAGCAAGGCCAGCCAGGCCCTCGATGGCTGCTGGGGCCTCTCTCCACCGTCTGCTGGCTCTGCTAGGAGATGCGGGGGAGCAGGGGCGCTCTGCCTGACCAGCCCGGACTGACTTTGAACCATGTCTGATCTCCTCGAGGGTGTGCCCAGGGGCTGTCCATTTTGAGAGAAGTGAAGAACCACAGATCTGATCCCTCCCACAACCCCATTTAATGCCCCCAATTTGCCCTGCTCCTCAGATAGGGAGAGGGATTATTAGGTTATTGAAGTACCTTATTTGTCCTCTCCTAAAACTGATTGAATTGCCTCCCCTGGGTGGGATGGCAAGTTAGCAAGGCCAGCGGGTCACATGCTCCCTTGGTCATCACTGAAATACCCCAGCAATCGTCCACTCCTCCATGCCAGGGCAATTAAATCCACAGCCCTCGTTGGCCCAGCTCTATCTGTACACAGGTGCATCTGTATTCAACCTCTCCCGCCCCTCCCCGCCCCTCCTACCCCCTCACCAACATCAGAGGAGCCTTGTGATGTGGGAATTGAGCAGCCAACGTTTGTGCAGAATGAGGCATCTTAATCTGAAGAAGGTTCATTGTTTCTCTGCTGAGCCAGTTGTAAAAATTCTCTCCTTCCTAGTTTTCATTATTGGTGTTAATTTTTCTCTCATCCCTGATGCTGATGATGTCAAAATCCCAGCAAGACTGACCGACATTAGTCAAAATAAGACTTTCCCTCCACCAAGGACCACATTGACGTGTAGAAAGAGTAATCTTCCCATCCATCTACCGAGAGGGTTGTCCCTCTGGTCAGTGGTAACTATGGGGTTGATTGATTAGCTCTGAAGACTGGATAGTCCAGGCTTGTGAAAAAAAGAGCTTGAGATTATATTTTTCCCTTTTATTTTTTATCCTCACCCAAGGGCAGGCCTACTGATTTTAGAGAGAGAGAGACAGACAGACAGACAGACACACACACACACACACACACACACACACACATATCGATGTGAGAGGGAAACATCAATCAGTTGCCTGTCATCCTCATCCCAACCAGGGGTCAATCCCACAGCCTACGTATGTGCCCTGACCAGGAATTGAACCTGCGACCTTTTGGTGTACAGAATAATGCTCCAACCAACCGAGTCGCCTGGCCAGGGCTGTATTTTCCTCTGAATCATCCCTGGGTCCACTTGTCCGGATCTGCCTCAGCTCCTGGTCAGCACCCGAGGATATCCCGCTCAGCTGACTGCTTCTGACCCAGCTCCTTCTCCAGCACTGCCTCTGCTGGAGTGGAGGGCACACGACCCATGCCAGCATCTGGCCTGGAGAGTCTGGGTCTCCCTCCCAACTCTCCTCTCCTGGACCCTCCTGCACAAATACCCTGCAAAGAGCCAGGGGTTGCTCTGCAAGAAAGTGCTTCCTCCACCCAACCATTCAACACACATCCACTGAGTGCCTGTTTTATGTTGCGCTCTCTTCTCGGAGCTGGGGGGTAGAGCAGGAACAAGACAAGCAAGGACCCTGCCCAAGGGGGCTGACCTCTGGAGGGGCTTCTTAAGTTCCTCTCACTGCCCTTCCCCAACTGTTCTCTCAGAACCACCCACCCAGCAGCCAAAGCCCGCCCCCCACCACAAGCTTTCTAGTACTTCTCAATTCAGAGATCTGAAGAAGGGTTAGGAGAGTCAGGAAGACCAGGTCCTGTGATGCTGGCTCAGCAAGCACAGCGCCTTGAGCAGCCCCTCCAGCCCCTCCAGCCCCTGTGGTGTGCCGGCTGATCTCCCCTGTCCCCGGTACAGCCACAGCCTGAGGTTCTGTGCTGGCTTACAGAACGGCCATGCATGTTGAAGCCTAGAGTCTGCTGAGGATTCACACATTTAAACCTCTCAGGAAGCTCCTTTGCTTGTGTGAAAAATGATTATAATTGTGAACATGGCATTGCTGTGAAGACACCATAAATAAATGTCTGCTGCAAGTCAGAGCACATTCTTTGGCACACGGAAGGGGCTCCGAAAATGATAGGCCATGCCCTGCGTGAGCGCTGATTAAATGAACTTGCGTGTCTTCTGAAGAGATGGGTGAAACTGGTAGGATTGCACTCTTGGTTTGGTACTGCAATCATGATCGATGAAGTGCTTTACAGAAGATGAAACAGTCGCCTGTATATCTCACTTGCCCCTCACGCCGCCTTCAGAGGAAGGCGGGACATGCGTTCTCATCCCAGGTTTGGAGATGAAGAACTCGGATGTAGGGAGATTAAATTGCAATATCATGCAGGTGGGGAATGTCGAAGTCAGATCTAGAATTCATATTTTCTAATTTCTGCTAACTGGCATCAACCTAAGTGATGGTGCCTAACACATGCACAGCACTTTATACTGTAAGAAGTGTTTGGCATACATGGTTTCATTTGTTGTAACAGTTCAGGATCTAGATAGTACAATATCTTATAGGTGAGGAAACTGAAGTCAGAGAAGTTAGGTGATTTCCCTAAGGTCACACAGCCAGGAAGTCGCTAGTGTCAGAACTTGAACCCGTGACTTCTTACTACTCTGCCATTGAAGAAGAATCTCTCTCTTCTGCCATTGAAGAGCTCTCTTGCCAGTGTCACTGGCCCTCTTTCTGTATCTCCTGACAGCCCCCCTGCTCCAGCCGGTCATTGCCTGCAGTGGCCGAGCTCTCTTCCTATGACCCAGATCTAAACTGCTCCAGTACTGGCTAACTAAATATAAAGTGTGTTTGCTTTGGGCCAGAATCACATTATGTCAGGCAGTATGGGAACATGGTTATTTTGTGCTGATCAAATAAATGATCACATTGGTAGGTATAGATCTAATTTTTTTAAATGGAGATACCTTAAAATTTCTTAAGATACCTTTATACCTTTCGTTTAATAAATGAGTCTTGGTCTGTAGACTCTTACAAATCATTGTGTAATCATGTGAGAAAGTTCGGGTGACAGGGATGAAAAATTAGTAGGAAAGCAAAGTGAGCTATTGGTTTATTCTCATGCCGTGTCTGAATGCGCACAGTAAGTGTTTTCCTCCTCACTGTACCCCGATTCTTGGTAGAACAATATAGAGCCCAAGGAGATGGGGGTGCTGAGGCAACTTTCCTTCCCAAATAGAGATATACAGATAGGAAAAAAAATTGGTAAATTTCTAGTTTTGCATCTCCTCCCCTGTTTTGCTTTAATCTGGCTCTTAGTTGAGAATCGGTGCTTCCGTTATAAACCCAGCGGGACGGGCAGCGCCCACGTCGGCGCGCTCGTTGCTCGCCTTCCCAGTAGGCCACATTTTCCTGCCCCGTTGTGGGTCAGGCTGCAGCGAAGGAGCTGTGGTCGCCCCTCGCACTTCCTTTATTCCCTCTGAAGGACTTGGGGCCTTCTCAGGTGCTGCCACCCGACACTTTCCCCGGGAGTGCTTTCCATGAGCTGTGCTAACATCCAGACCTAGATAGGCCCCGAGGTTGGAACAGTCAGGCACACCGCCTGGGCTTGAATGCAAAAGAGCGAATAGGATGTGGTGCTCTCTGAGGGAAAAGCCAAGTCCTCATTTAAGGTGGCAACAGAAAAAACAACAGAAAACCCTCGTATTATGCACCAAGAGCCCTTGCCGGGTAGGACGGCCGGTGCTTTCCCAGGCTCTAGGCCCGCCAGGCATGCACAGGCGGCGGAGCTGGGGGCCCAGACAGCCTGCGCCTGTAAGACCCAGCATTGTTGCAAATAAGGTCATCTGTTTCTCTTGGTGTTTGCCCAAGCACTGGGGCTGAAATAATTTCCATTCACAGAATAATGATTTATTGGAAGCTGAAGAAAATGTGGAAGGGAAAGCAGGGCCCTTTGATCTGTTGCTTTTTGCTGCCTGGGCAAGGGAAGGAGCGAAGTTTTAAACAAACATCAGTGACTAACTCTGGCTGATCTTGTCTTTAAAAATAGTGAAGGTTCTGGTAAATACGGGGAGGGGTCGGGGGGAGGAGGAGTGTAAGAACTGGGGAAGCAGGTGCTTTCGTTCGGAAGCAGGTGAGTTCATAGCAGACCGTGTTAGGGACTCCAGTGTTATTGTTGCTAATTGTTATATACAGTATATCATATGTTATAATAATATCCAAAATTATCGGTACTAGTCCAGAACCACTGGGAGATAAAAGAATCCTCTTGTGATGGGGCAAGTTTAGGATGTATGGGGCAGATGGGCCAGCAGCCCTTGCTACCACATCCAATGTGGAACAAAGGCCAGGTTTAATCTGAACCTGCTTTGGAGGGCCCTCTGAGGACAGGGAGGCCCCCAGCAGGAGGGATACCTAGTTGGTGGGGATGATTCCATGGGGTCCTTAGGGGGCTGGCCATTTGGCAAAGGCCCCAGCTGGAGATCGGTGGTAGAGAGGTCTAGCCTCGGTGTCAGGAATGGATTTACCCTGCTGTGTGCAGAGGAGGTTTGAAATCCAGCCCCCAAACCCGTCCCAGCCCACAGCCTCAGCACAGCCTGTGCGGTTTCACTTCTGCCTTTGAGAATCAAGCCTGCCTATGGGTGGCCTTGGGTAGTCCTTGCAGAGGTGATGTGATGGGCTTGGATAGCGTGAGTTTCTCTGGGTTTAAGTGTCCAGATTCGGGTATCAGAAAGTAGACTGTAAAAGAGTATTGATAGGGCAACCATGTAACTTATTGTCTAAACCAGGGTGCTTTTGAGAGTGAAAGGCAGCACTATATTATGCCAGGGGGAGAGAGCAATAAATCAAAACTCCCCTGGGCGTACCGGGCTGTATCCTCACTGCAGTGTTCAGAGGAAATCTGGTGCTTCATTGATGTTAACATCGTGAAGTTAAAATGCAGCTGAGGCGGTGCCTGAATGGCAGATGTAATTCACCATCAAATCCCTGGTGGCTGCTATGAGTCCCACGAACCCTGCCCGTGAGGTAAGTCAGTGTCAGCTCCTTGTAGGAGGTGGTCCCATAAGGCAGCACCCTGAGGGGCTTCCGCAGGCCTGGCTGTCACTGCCCTGAGCCCAAGGTCGCATCCGCAACGGGGACGACCCCCACCATGTCACAGGGAGTCTTTGTGCTTTGGGATGTTTCAGCACAGTTTGGGGTATGATTCCCACCCCTACTACAGACACGGCTCCCCAGGTCGAGTGAGGCGCCTCCTTCTGCACCCGGACAGAGCTCTGTGCAGCTCCAGTCACAGCCCAGGGTGGGTCACGTCTGCCTGTTTCCTGGGCAGGCAGGGCTCGTGCCCAGCGCTGGGGCAGGGCCGTCCGCGGAGCTGCTGTCCTGGGTGCCCTGAGCTCACCGTGCTTTCCTGGCCATTGCAGGTGGACAGCCAAACCGAGGAGAATAATGATATGAACAAACGGAGGCGGAAAGGCTTCAGCAACCTGGATGAGGTTTGTGTGCACAGGGTCAGTTTCAACGAAGGCCGTTGCCCAGGCACCCCCCTCCCCACCACTCCCGGCTGTGGCAGCAGCCCTGGCCCTCCTTGCTTTCCTCTCTCAGGAACCACTTCATTCCAAGCTTGGCATGATGGAAAAACAGTTGGGTTCTGGTCCCTCCCCCACTCACTTCCTAGCTCAGTGACCTTGAGAAACAGAACCTCCCAGGGTGGCGTTCATGGCTGTAAAATACAAATGATACCTTTGAAATGTATGAAACTTGGCAGGATTTTTAAAAGTTAACTAAGAAGATGTTATATAATATGCTGGGCATGATAAATGGCACCCTTGCTAATCAATAGATAATCACTATTAATGGTGAGTTATAAAGAGGCACCAGCTGACCCACTTTTCTCCTCAACATTGTTTCTACCATTTGCGTTTTCTGCCCTTTGCGTCTTTAAGGACCCAGTCCCAGTGCCCGCAGGTGCCACCTTCTGGTGACAGAGGAAAATTACAGTCTACTTCGTCAAAAGCAAGCACGAATTTCTCTCCTCCTACTGAAAAATTGATCAGCAGAAAAAGAGAGTATCAGTTCCGCTTCCCCAGGCAACTCTTTAAAGAGACCTGAGATAGCCTTCACTTGAAAGGGCCGTTCTCGTCCCCGAAAAGCAAGCCCAGGGACTGTCAGTGAGCTGCCGGACTCCAGCTTTAGCTCGCCTGGTGGCTGCTGTCATAGTGGGGACACAGAGGCATGTAAGGTAGTCTGGTTTGCATAACGCATTGATACCTGAGTTACAGACTGAGAGAAGACTCCCACCTTATACGGTCAGAGGTCTCACTGCTGTGTATTGTTATGACTTTGTTGTGCACGTCTGTGACTGACGGCATGTGGAAACCTTGGCTACAGCCAGGCCCCTGGTTCTCACAGCTGAACTTTGTAACAACTGGAGCCGCCAAACCTGCCCTGGGTGAAAGGGGAGCTGCCTATCGCTCAGCCCATTTCCTGGGATGCTCAGAGGGAGGTGCTGATGTTTAAAAAAAAAAAGCCTGGAGTTCAATTCATGTCTTATGATGAGCACAAAAAACTCATTTTATCTGATGAGTTCTACTCAGGCTTGTTGGAACCTTTTCTAGAACTTCTTTGGGTGGTCCCTTCAAGAGCTGTTGCTTCCTGTCTGTTGGCTCTGGTGTAAGCCAGAAGCCAGCGGATAGGGAGGTACTGGTAATTGAGAGGAGGAAGCAGAGGCTGAATAACGGGGCAGGAGAGGTGTCCCTCTTCCCCGGTTACGGACATTGGCGCTCACCCTAGTGCCTGGGATCTGCTCTGAGCTCCACCTCCGGAGCCTCCCACGCATGCACTTTTTCTCGGGGAGGTCCCCTCCTGCCTTTCATCCGGGGCTTATGTGAGGGAGTGTTTGTGCTCTTTCTGTTGATGGCCACACAGGAGTGGAGTATGGGAAGAAATCTGGTTGTGCCTGCCCCTTCTGAGATGGCGCTGGGATGTTTTCTGGGCCAGCTAGTTTGCCTCCAAGTCAGATTTAACCAAACTGGCCTCACTATCATCACTTGGCATCCGGTTAAAAATGCGGAGTCTCAAGGCCCAACCCCAACCGATGAACTGAAGCTGCTTCTGGAGGAGTCCCCGTGACTCATGTCTGGGAAGTGCCATCAGCATGACCCACTGTCCTGGCCGGCTTTGGCCTTGTGCAAACAGTGGCCACCCCAGTAAACCTGCCCTCTGTGCACTCCAGGCTGTGTTGCCATGAGAGTTACATTTCCCACTGTGAAGTGGGGAGTGACTCCGGTCGGTGTTTGCCCAACACTTCAGAGTGGCTGTGCACACAGGCTTCCGGTGTGGCGGTTGCTCTTGGGCACATTTTTAAAAAACTGTTGACTATAGCTTGCTGCTTCCCACAGATTTCTTCTCAGTGCACACATCTTTGTTGTCTTGAGAATGCCCGTTTCTGTGCGGGACATTCATCATCTGCTGGGGAAAGCCGGCTGCCCGCCTGACACCACAGTGCCGTGTCCCCGTCGAGGCCTGTGGGGCAGGTCCTGTGGAAGGGAGAACAGACATTCCATGAACCCTGGTCATTCTCCAAGTCTTACTTCTAGCCGACGAGCTAACAGAACCTTGCATGGAACTCCACTTTATAAAACACATGATCAGGCCCTGGCTGATGTAGCTCAGTGGACTGAGCGCGGGCTGGGAATCAAAGGGTCCTGGTTCAATTCCCAGTCAGGGCACATGCCTGGGTTGCAGGCCAGGTCCCCAGTGAGGGCCATGTGAGAGGCAACCATACATTGCTGTTTCTCTCCCTCTCTTTCTCCCTCCCTTCTCCTCTCTCTAAAAATAAATAAATATAATCTTTAAAAAAAACAAAAAAACAAAAAAAAACCACATGATCAAGTGATCACAGCCAACGTCACCCCAGTCGTTAGGCACATTGGCACCACGTTCCCCAATACCCAGCAATGAGGGGGCGCCCCGCCTGTGAGGCACCCTTCTCCAGCGTCCATGAGCCCGGTCTGATCGTGAGAAGGCGCCAGAGCAACCCAGGTGAGGGGACATTGCACACAGTAGCTGACTAGTCCCCTTCAAATCTGCCAAAGTCACAAAGGGCAGAGAAAGATGGAGAAACTGTAGCAGGTGGGAGGAGACCAAGGAGGAATAATGACTTAATTCAGTGTAGGATCCGGAGGTGTATCCTGGAGCCATCCAAGGACAAGTACGGAAAAACTGGTGTAATCTGAATCAAGTCTATGGTTCATAGTGTCCTGCCTTAATTTCTTAGTTGTGGTAACGCTTTCATGATTACTTCAGATGCTGACATTACGTGCTGCTGGGTGAAGGGTATGCAGGAACCGTCTGTGCTATCTTTGTAACTTTTCTGGGAATCTAAAACTGTTTCAGAATTAAAAGTTGTTTTTGAAGATAGCAACAACAGAGCCGGACAGGTTGAAGCTGGGAGTGGGGTGCAGAGAAGAAAGGAGAAAGAAGCCCAAAGCCTGTGCCTCACCGACACCCTCCTTGTTCCCCTCTCCACCGCCCCGCCCCCCACTGTTCACCTCTTGGAAGCCACAGGATGTATTTTGAAAATAATTTGCTCACCACTTCGTTACTATATGTGATTTTATTTTGCAACAACCATATGAAGTGGGGTATGCTCCCACTTTACAGATGAGGAAGGAAACTTCAGGGAAGTCGATGGCCACGGTCACTAGGCTGGGAAGTGAAAGAGTCAGGATGGAAACCCTAAGTCCCAGCTCCCGAGCTCGGTGTGCCTGCCTTCGGGAAGACACACGCCTCCTGGGAGCGCTGTCTTCACCTGGACCTCCCCTGCTGCTCGTGTCTTACCTCCTCAGACCGCGGAGGGTCTCCTTCTTCAGGAAGGCAGTCCCCCGTCCGCAGACCCCAGGCCCCCTCCCTGATATCTGGGTTCTGGGACCCAACCACCAATGCACTGCTCTGGCCTTTGCAGCCTCCCGCCTTTTCCAGCCGGAGTTTGGGCTCCAGTCAAGAGTGCGGCAGCAGTAAAGAAGGCGGCAATCAGAACAAAGTCAAGTCCATGGCAAGTCAGCTGCTGGCCAAGTTTGAGGAGAGCTCTCGGAACCCTTCGGTCCTGAAGCAGGTGAGTCCTATCACATGCTCCCTGGACCTACCTCCTTGGCGACCAGGAACTGAGAAGCCAGAAGAAGTGTTCGGGCTAGGGACAGGCATCAGGTGCGCAGCCAGGCCTGGCTCAGGGGAGCCTTCTTCTGGGCCAGGAGTCGGCAGCTTTCTGAAAGGGGCCAGATGGCCAGTACTCCAGGCTTTGGGGGCCATCTGACTTTTCTTTCAGCTACTCAGCTCTGCCATTATAACATGAAAGCAGCCATAGACAAGATGTAAACAAATATACAGGGCTGTGTTTCAGTAAAACTTTATTTATAAAACAGGCAGCAGGCCAGACTTGGCCCAAGGACTGTAGTTAGTCATGCCTGTTCTGCATTAGAGAAGAAACCCTTCCCCTAGTTTGGTTTTACTCTTCAACCATGACTTGATCTGCATCCACTGATGAGGTGGTGCAGCTGGAGGAAGCTTTGGAGGTGCTGCTGCCTGGGGGAGAGCTGAGTTCGAGGTGAGAAGCCCCGTCCAAACATGGGGAAACTGAGTCATGCGTCTTTGCTCCATGTGGGCCTACAGGAATGGAGACCAGCCTCCCAAGTGCCGTGGTGCCCCCTCTCCATGTGCCCCCAGCTCAGGCGGCAAGGCTGTAGTCAGGCCGGAGCAGGACGGAGCTGACTTCTCTCGGACTCCAGTGGGGTCTGTGCGGCATGGTTCACTTTGCTACCCTTAATTCCTCTGGGATGCCACTGTCATGTTACCAAGGCTGGGGACAGGAGGTCAGTTTTCCTTTGGAGAACACCTGTCACATGACAGAATTAGGTTCCTCTCAGCAGGAGGGCAGAGTCAGCTTAATTAGGTTTTTAGAGGTCATCATAGATGTTTTCCTGGTCCAGATGTGAACCACATCTCTTCCAGGAAAAAAAAAAATGACCTTCCCCAGGAAGCCTGTTTATTGAAGGGAGTCATTTTCCTGACACTTGTCACTCTGAATTTTTTTTCAGTCACCTCGTCTGGAGGCTTGGGTCCTTGTAGCCCCCAAGTGTTGCTGATGGACAGTAGCATCCTGTCCTCAGGAAGGCAGGAAGCTTTTCTGTTTCCGGGGGACTCCGGGGCCGGCCACCTGGACCTGGCATGGGCTCTGGCAGTGCCTGTCCAGTGCCCCGGGTGTGAGCCAACAGCACGGCCTCCCTGAATTCACGCGTTGTCCCAGAGGAGGGGACTCCGGGACTTGCTGTCCACATGGGCAGAGAGCCAGGGTTCAGGTTTCCTGGCAGGGCCCAGCCTAAGCTCAGCCCAGGGCTCTCTCTCCGTCTCTCTCTGTACCTGAAAACTCTCACTCCCTGCCTCTCTCACTTTCCTCCCTCCGAGTGTCTCAGTCTGACTCAGCCTTTCCCTTCACATTTCCTGCGACTGCTTTTGGGGACTCGCCCTCGTCCTCCCAGGAACGCAGCGTCCCGGGCATAGGTAAGCCTGTCCTGCGCCCGTCCTCTGACCCTCCTGTTAACTCTCGCTGTCTCAAGCCGGAAGAGCCCACGACCAGCCCACCACCTCCTCTGAAAAGGCAGGTAGGGCTCCTTCCAGTGGATGGGGTGCTGATGAAGCCAGAGGGGACCTGGATGCAGAGGGTGGGCTCTGTGGGCCCTCTGCACACCCCAAGTAGGGCTGATTATAGGTTCTCTGGGAAGGCAGACACAACTTGAGGGCCCCACTCTTATAGTAAGAACAGCCCACTGTGCAGCATCCTGAAATACATGCCATTGACGCTTCTGCCAGTCGGGTATTGAATGCCCAACTGCTGTGCTTGGTGCTCTGTTTGCTTGGGGGAAAACAGACCACACCACATGGTGTGTGGTCTCCTTTGTCCGATGCCCCTGGAACACATGGCTTTAGTTGCAGAGCATGTAAAGAGGCTGATTTCTAAACTGATGAAAAAGTGGCCGCGATGGTGGAATGGGTTTAGGGGCCTGACTGGCCACGTGCATCGAAGGGATAAGGCTGGGATGTGGTGCTGGCCTCCCCGGGCGCCTGAGTAGATGAGGAGCTGCTGGGTGTGCAGGGAGGCAGCTGTAGCCACGGACTGTGGCCTTCCCCAGCTGGCATCTCTGGGTTTGGAACCTGAACAGAGTCATTGTGACTGACCACAGCACTCAAAGCTGTCCGGTCAGCAGGAGAAATTCTGCATTGCTTCCGGGCAGTGGAGGTTGAATGAGGTCAATGTGGACATAAAGCAGGGATTTTGTCTAAGTGTATAAGAATTACTGGAAGAGGAATTTTTTTCCATTAAAAAATGGGCATTTAAAAAAACATAACAATATCTGGTGCTCATCCTAAGACCAGTTGAATTAGAATCTCTGGAAGGCAGGCCCCGTCTTGGGTTGTTCATTGGAAGCGCCCTAGGTGGCTTCGGTGTGCACCGTGATGGAAAACCAGGGCCATACAGGTTTCGTTTGGTGGGTGTGGAGGGAGGCCCAAGGCTAATGCTAACGAGACTGTCAGATTTATATAATGTTATTAACCAATGTTACCCCAATACATTTAATTTTTAAAGACTATTCTTCCCCATTTAGTTTTCTTCATTTTATTTTTTAAAGAGAAGGGAAGGGAGGGAGAACGAGAAACACCAATGTGTGAGGGAAACTTCGATTGCTTGCCTCTCGTGCGCCCCCAACTGGGGACCTGGTCTATAACCCAGGCATATGCCCTGACCGGGAATCGAACTATCAACCCTTTGGTTTGCTGGCCAGCGCCTAACCAACTGAGCCACACTAGCCAGGGTTAAGAAGTTTAATTTAAAAAGAAAATATTTTAAAAATTAAGAATAAATAAAGATAAAAATAAAAGGAGATGCCAGGTGATTCTGGTGCAGGTGGCAGAACATTAACACCTGAGGTTTATGTGGAATCTTACTGAAGGCAGCACCAGGTGCATCCTTGGTCCCCAGTCCTCATGGGGGTTCCTCATGTTTTGTCGGGGGTGGGGGACTATGAAAGGGCCATAGTAGGAAAGGAAGCTTGATTTTCCTTCTCCCCAGTTCGCCTCGGTGGTTGTGACGGGGCATGTGCTCCGAGAGATAAACCAGGTGTCTGCTGGTGGAGGGTGCCCGAGCCGGCCCTGGAGAGCCAGAGCCAAGTCTGACCTGCAGCTGGGTGGGCCAGAGAACCGTGCTGCCCCCTCTCCTACCTGCCAGGGAGCGCTGGCCCTTTCTGGGGTATTGCGGAGGCTGCAGCTAGTGGAGGAAAAGATTCTCCAGGTGAAAGCCTCGCCCTTTGCCCTGCCTGTGCCTGTGTCTGGGGAGCCTTCTATCCCCCTCTTCCTCTGCCTGCCTGGGCTGGGTTCCTTCTTTTACCATTCATGCATGCCCTGTCCCCTGTCCCATCCCCTGCCCGGTCCCCTGCCCGCTGTGTGGACAGTGAGACATGCCTGCCCCACTGCATCCCACCTCCCACCATCCCACTTTCTGTCACCATCTCCTCCTTTTTCTTTTTCCTTTCTTGCTTCGACTGCAGAAGAGGGCTCAGAACTTGGCCAACAGGGAATTTCACACAAAGAACATTAAGGAGAAGGCGGCTCACCTTGCCTCCATGTTTGGACATGGGGATTTCCCGCAGGTAAATGGGGCTTTCAGAGCCCCCCAGGGACCTGGGCGTTGGACATCCAGTGAGGTGACCTCGAATCCATCTCTGGAGCTCCTCCTGCTTTTGTAGCATGAGGCATGATTCATTTTGCAACCCGCTAAAGAATTCAAGATGCTATCTAAAAAAGATGCAAATGAAGACATTCTAAATCAGTAGATAAATCAGGACAAAGGGAAAACCAAGGCAGAAAAGTGAACTCAGATCCAAGGAAGACGTCACTGAACAGAAACACAGGCTGTTAGATGCCAGACAGCTTCTGGGTGGGCTCTGAGTCTCCTCAGGCCAACATAGGGAGGGAAAGCTGGCCAGGTGTAAGAATTACATCACAGTGCCTTTAAGGTAAAAGCAAGCCAGTTGTTCACGACGTTTTGGGGCATGATGGGAAAATCTCCCCACTGCATTGATCAGGGAGATACTGATGAGAAAGTCAACCAGAGGTCATACCCTTGGCTCTGCGTGGAGCCAAAAAGAATGGCTTTGCCTTAGAATACAAAGTGCAGGTGCTCATTTAGAAACTTGCTAAAAAGAAGAGCATGTGCCGGCAAGGAGGTGGAAGAATTGATATAAGGTCCTGCAGCGCGTGTATGTGGGAGGCACTCGCTCTCTCGCATCAGATCTGGTCTTTACACATGAACCTCCCCTGACGCTTTCACTCAGTCTCCTCCAGACCTGTGGCCCCTGCTGCTCAGCAGAGTCCCTGATGTGGGGAGGAGGCTTTGCATGTATTTACTTCAGTTTTAGCTGCTGGGAGGCTGGCACAGTTATCTGCAGCCACAGAGACCCCTGCTGGGGTCATCTGCTCCAAAGTAGCCCAGCATTCTCCTTCCCTAAGTCTGCACCTGCCTCTTTACACCAAGCTCCAGAGGGAGGGCTCCAGGACTTAGCGCTGGTGTCTGTGGCAGACAGAGGGCAGCGACCGGATGGACCTGCTCCGGCTGCCACAGTGGGACGAGGGAGCTGATATCATTGTAGCAGAAAATGTAACCTGCAGCCAGACAGCCCTACTGAGCTCCAAGACAGAGGCTCCTGCTGTGTCCTGAGAGGCAGGCCTGGATGTCTTTGCCCCTCCCGGAGCGTGCGGGCATGGGGCTGCTGCGGCGAGCGCCTCTGTGCTTTTCCTGGGGATAATCACAGTCTCCTCTGTTTCTGTTCTGTGCAGAATAAGTTCCTCTCTAAAGACCTGTCTCCTACTCACCCTCCGTCTCCTCCCTCCTGCCTTCCATCTCCTGATCCAGCTGCCACTTCCTCTCCATCAGCCGCTGACTCTGTTTCTCCTGCCAGAAAGGTAGTGGTCCCGAACGATTCGCTGCCCTACCCCCTGCATGTTCCGAGATGTCCCCCTGCCCAGCTCGACCCGCACGGGCCAGCGTCGGGAGCTTGGCTTGGCTGAGATGGAATCTGTGGGATGCTTCACAACCGTCCTGGATTTGGTCTGGTTTTGTGTGGGACCCAGCAACATGGCGGCCCAGGCAGCACACAAAAGCCTGTCCAACGTCGCTCATTCATCCGCCAGCAGTAGTTGGGTACCCGCCGAATGCCAACCACTGTGCCAGATGCTGAAGAACTAAAGAGGAGGGGGGCACAGTTTTCTTAGTACAGTTTAGATGGCAAACAGCACATTAGAATAAAAACACATAACTTTTTACCATAGGAAATTGCCGATGTTTGGCTGCGTTTGACCTAACAATATGGCAGTTTCACATGGTGAACCTAAAACAACCCTATCCATTAATTCCATGACAGATGTCAAAGGCAAGATGGTGGGAACCCAGAAGGGAGAAGCCAGGAAGGAGTCACAGAGCTGGGAAAAGGGGCTGCGTGTTGAAAGTTGAACAGCAGGATGTGCTGGAGGAAAGTGAGGGGTGAGGGTACTTTAGAAAGTGTCCAGCACATGCAAAGGGAGGCAGACAGGACTTGCATGAATGGACAGTCAGAATTCTGGTGTGACTTGAACTTGGGGGTGAAAGTACTCATGGGGGTGCAGAGAATGAGGATGAATGTGAGCCCACCCTTTTTGTGCTAAGGAATTTCATTCTGGCCTCTTACAAAGGGCCCCTGCCTGCTCCTCTTGTGTTCTAGAAGCACGACTCAGGGAGAAGTACAGAGGTTGGCTTGGAGGCAGGAGGCAGGGAGCTAACTCTGCTTAGCCTGATAATGAAATGCATCATGAGCAATTGATAAGTTTAGGTTCTGGGGCACTTTTTATGTTTTCCCTTGTCCTTCTTTTACCTGATATGCTGAGAACACTACCAGCCTGGGCAGGGAGAGGGGCAGCCCCTGAGAAGCTTGGCCCCTGGAATGCATGAACCTAAAAACAGACGAAAAACCCACTTCCACTGCTGCACATGGGAGTAGGTTTGGAGTCTCCTCCCCACAGACTCTACAGCTCTGAGCACACCCAGTCTGTCCAGTTGCCACCTGGGCTCAGCCTCGTGGGCGGTGCTGAGGGCCCCTTATCACAGTTACTACTCATTGGCTTCCATGCTGTTAGGCTGGTGCACAAACCAGCTCCCTGCTGTTACATGAGTAGGAAATTAGGAGTTGCCTCCTTTTGTGTAGTGGGGTTCCATGCCCTTTGACACCCATCGCTGTGAGAAGGATGGTGAGGGTAGGGTCTCCAAGAAAGGAAGCAAGGAATCTTATCAGCCCCACCTCCTGCAAGGTCCCCAGCACATCCCTGGAAGGGCAGCAAGAGGTGACATGGAGAAGCCAAACACTTTCTGTTTTCAGGTCCACCGAAAACAGCCAAGGCTGAGAGGCCCGCATCTTGTCCCAGGTCAGCCCTTGGTCTGTGTCTGACCTTCAGTCCCCTGACCTGCCTGGGCCTCCACTTCTCACCCACGAGAGAAGGATTCCTGGCTCCCGCGACGGTGAGCCAGATGGGTAGAGACTGGCATTTTTGTCATCACTCTCACTAAAAGGCTTCCAAGGAGCCTTTTTGCCCTTCCCTGGGGAGTACTTCCTGCTGTGGAAAAGGTCATTGTCACCTTCGACAAGATAACACAGGTCAGGGCACCTGGGCCCAGACAGGCCGTTCATGCTCCTGCCTGGGCAGTGGGCCCTCACCTTGCCTGTCCCTGGCCCAGCCTCTCTCTGGCTGGACCTGGCCAAGGCTCTCTCTCGCCCCTGCTTTTCTTTTGACCTCAGGACACCTGGCTTGGTTGCTGCCCCATCACCACTGAGGGCAGAGTCACCACACTTCCCAGCCTTCCCTGGCGAGGTTGCCAGCAGGTATTCGTTCTCTAGGCGATGGCCCGAGGCAGTCTCACCTGGGTACATGTGGGGCTTCCGGGGCTGACAGCCACTTGCGGTTTGTGGGCGTGGCTCCTGTCACATCAGCATCATCCGTCATCCCAGGAGGCCCTGGCTGCTGCTTCTCCAATGGGCTCTTCAACCAGCTTTACCCAGTGTCACTCTTTCAGCCAACGAGTAGACATTCATTCATTTGGCAAATATTGGTTGAGTGACAGGTTGGTGTCAGGCGTTTCAGGTCCTGGGGTGTGCGTCAGTGAGCAGGAGTCACACTCCTGCCCCGACGAGGCTCACTGCTTGGTAGGGAAAGCGAACAGCCAACCATCATATCATATGGAAGTAAGTTATGTAACATGTCAGAAGATAAGATGATCTTCCCATGGGAAAATTAGCGGAGAGCAGGGACCTGGTACCTAAGGGAAAGGGAGCAATTTTAATGGGGTCATGGGAGGCCCTTCCTGGGAAAGTGTGACCTGAGCAGGAGCAGAGCTGCAGAAAAGAAAGCAAGATGCAGAGAGACTAGTGTCCAGGGGTCCGGGCTCCAGCCCAGCATTCTCTTCTCTGTCCCACGGAGGCCGATGTGAATGGAGGCTCCTCAGAAGGAGCAGCCCAGAGGCTGTGTCCATGCAGAGCCCCACGCCCAGGCACAGGGACAGCTGCCAGTAGGGTGGCCTTTGGGATGCCAGCCCAGTCCCTGGCCACCACCTCTACAGCTCTGTTCCTTGTTTTTCCCAGGTTGTGCTAGAACAGTTGCCCCTGTTTTTCCTTACCCCATCTCTTAAGCTGACCTTGGCCATGAAGTGACAGTGTAATTGGGCTATTTTAATAGCTTCCACCCTGATGTGCCTTTCACAGTGTGCCCGGGAATGATTGGGGAGCTCTTAGAAAGGGCCACGCTGGGACCCTGGGCAAGTCACTTACTGTCTCTGTGTTTTAGTTTCTCCATTTGTAAAAAGGACCCCGGTTGGACCTGACACGCACAGACGCCTCCAGATCTCAGTGTGAAGCCATCGTAGGCAGTTAGGGCTGGAGGGGTGAGTTTCTTAGTGAGGATATCGCCAGCTGCACCTCCCCCCCACAACTTCCCTCCCTCCCCTGACCGCACCGGACCCTTGATTCAGCTATGCACAGGCAAAATCTCCTCTAAGTGATGGTCCCCTCTGAGAAGAGAATTGGCTGTCCCTTCAAGTAGGTGACAACCTGGGGACAAACAACTTCATTTGGTTTTGGTGCAACTCAGGGAGCCTCCCTCCTGGAGAGACCCTGGGGCCTTCATGTTTCTTTCCAACAGATGGGAAGAAACTGCCCTTGTTACCCAGTGACCCAAGTTTGCCCAGGCCAGGGGAGCCCAAGGAAGGACGGTGCACTTGGGAACTGGTGCTCGGTCCTTAGCAACCTCCGGGCAGACAGTATGTCCCTGTTCCTGCCCCAGACCCCTACACTGCAACTCTGAGGGTCCAGGGAACAGACCTTGCCAAACCGGCCACGAGGAGCACCTGTTGCTCACAGGGACAAAAACTTGGTCACCAACTCTGCCTTCAGGTTGCACTAGCCCACCTGCGCAGATCAATGTTCCGCCTTCAATTTCAGAGTGACCCTGCTGGTTCCTTGTTTGTTTTGGGCCTGAGCAGCTACAGAGAACCTTGAGGTCTTCTCATTTAGGACCGAGATTCTTACCCCAGAGTCTTGTCTTTCAAGACCTTAGACTGCGGAACCACGTCCTGTCTTACATCCTCCGCACCACTTGACCCCTCCAGCCCATCAGACCAGCCCGCCCGTAGCCGTGTCAGCCCCTGGCATTCATTAGTGAACTTCTTTATTTGAGAAGAGACGCCACTGCTCGTTTGACTTCCGCCCTGGCTGCTCGCCATTTGCCAAGGCTGAGTGTTTGCACAGCTGAGCAAGAGGGATGGCCTCACTGGGCTGGGGACTGTGGGTTAGTCCTTCTGGGTCAGAAGAGCAAGGTGCATTGCAAAATGAGCTTTCTCTACCCTTGTGGGTATTTGTTTTAAAACTGGATTTGCAGGGTTTACTCTAGAGATTTGCATAGTAGAGAGAAGCTGGACAATCTTGGGTGGCAATCCGCCTTTGTTCCATCTGATACAGGACAGGTCTCAAGGCTGCCTCCAACATCATTGTCCTCCCTGTCCCAGGGGTAGAGCTCGGTGGCTCTTTGGACGTGTCCTGTGTGCATTCCAGCCTGGGGATTGTAATGTGCAGCGTGCTGGTGTGTCACAGGGAGGCAGGGCACTGTAGGGAGAAGGATATGGGCTTGGAGTCACACTTGGAGTCAGAGCACCAACTACTGTGTGACCTCGGACAAGTCAGTGGTCCTCTCGGCGCCTAGTGTTCTAGCCGATAGAGTGGGGTGTGATTGGCATAATGCAATGCCTAGCCTGTGTCAAAAATGCCTGAAGTATCTGATGAATATGTGGAGAATATTCTCCCAGTGGCAAATTCTAGAAGAAAGCTCATTCACCTAAAATGCATGCTGACTCCTCTCTTTCTAAAAGCAAAGAAGTCACCTTCAGGTTTCCATTTCCATCCCAGCCACTTAGAAGTAGTGAGGCTTCAAGTGAGTTAGAGACTCCCTGGACCTCAGCTGCCCATGGCTGTTGGGGGCAGATTATGAGATCCACCTCACAGACCGTGAGCGTTAAATGAATATGATGAACAGCCTGGCACGAGGGGACAAATGCGCAGGGGACAATGGGCTCCCCTTGGTTGTGGGGAGGGCAGGTCACAGACCCCAAGGCCTGCCTGTATCTCAGCTCTGAGCATGTAGTATCCAGACCCCTTCAAGCAAGGCGGTATCAAGCCTTGGCCTCCCTTTTCCTACCCTGGGCCTATGGCTGAGGACACAGGTCCACAAGCCTCCTTCTGATGTTTCTCAGCAGGGACTCTTCAGTGGGGGATGCCCTGGCTCAAGCAGACCCAGGAGATGTCCTCTGGCCCAGCCTATGGAAACCTCCCCGTCTTGTGGGCCCCCAGTGCCAAGGCTCTGGAAGCTTCACTCTCCCCCCTGCCTGACCCATGTGGCCTTTGTGATGCTCAAAGCAGGTCAGATGGCCACAGGTGGCCCAGCTCTGCAGGGAAGCAAAGCTTGGACACCTGGTATTTGTGGCAGAGTTCCAGGCCCCAGGGGGGACATTACCATTGTTTGGATACAAAAGGGCCCAGAAGCTTGCTTCCTCCTCCATTCAGAGCATCTGCCCTGAGCCAGGGGTGTAGAGGTGAATGAGACAGAGTCATGGCATTGGGGAATGCCAACCATAGGGCAGAGAGGCCAGCTCCGAGCAAGGTCAAAAAGGCTCCAGCGACCAGGCAGCGACAGCGCTTCCCGAGCTGGGGTGACAGGATTGCCTCAGGAATGCCCCTTTGCGGTGGTCCAGGCAGCTCTGGCAGACCATGGTGGTGCTTGTTACCTTACAAAAGTCTCAGCACCATGTAAGCATCTGGGTTGCGCAAAGCCAGGACGCTCATCCTGGATGGCCCCACTGTTCTTACTTGTGCAGTGGAGGAAACCCAAGCAACCAGGGGTTCTCCCAGCGAGGGCCACCTAGTGAGGAGAGAAGTCCCAGAACATGGACACGTGGAGCTGCTTCTGACTCATTAACCACCTGCCAAGGGAGCGCACGGCCATGTGAGGCACAGCCCAGGTTCTTTGATGACCTTCTGTTGCAGCCCCACCAGGACAGCGGTGGCCACCCCATTTTACGGAGGCAGAAGCCGCGCTCACAGAGAAGCGGTGTGCGTGAGATGAATCGAATGTCCAATGTCGTGTGAGATGATGGGCTTTCTGAATGCTTTAACCATTCCAGCCTGCTCGAATGAGCTGAAAAATAATTAGACTTTACAATGGAAAAAGGGAGTGCGAAGTAACCCAATTCTGTAGTTTCATAAGAATATCAAAAGATACATAAAGGGTCATGAAAAACTGTCCCATGCCCTCCAAAATTACCAATTCTTAAAAAACTGCAGACAGGGGCGTGATCGTTTTTGGTCACACCATCAGGTGGCCCCACTTCGCGTTTGACAAACTGTTCCCAGCCTGACGGCCCGTTTCAGTGACTCGCCTTTCAGTGTGCAGCTCTCCTTGTGGAAAACCTCCAGATCGCACTCTGAGGTCAGTGACAGGCTGTGTTTTCTGGAAGTTTCTCCGTGGGTTGAGCATTTCTTTCTTTCTCAGGGTCCCGAGAGCCTGCTAATTCCCTGGTCAGCTAGAGCAGCGCTACTTCTTAATGCAGGGCGCCCAGGCAGGTGCGGTCTGTGCCGCAACAAGGACTGGTAGGGAGAGGGAGGACGCATTAGACTCCGGCGAAGCAGTGCGGCATCGCCACGCACCCACGCATGGGATCACGTTTCTGCTAATTCATTTGTATTGTATTCCAAAGTATCCAGCCTCCAGGGATGAGGGATTAAAAAGAAAACTTTCACCACCGAAAGTCTGAGGAGCACCGAGCCAGCACACGGCCAGCTGGGCACGTCTGCAACTCTCGGGGAGCCAATAAGGTGCTCTGCTCTCAGGAAACAAGATGATCTGTGGCCCCCACTTTAACAGCCACCTTCACCCTGGGCTTTGGGGTGGGCTTCATGGGTCCCCTTTCACCCTTTAGTCAAGTCCTCCCTCACCTGGGTCTTTTTGTGACCTCTCCAGCAAGTCCCTATCTACCTCTTGAGAGTGACCAGTGCTGATTCTGGGATGGTTTCCATCAGTCTGGGAAGGGCACATAGGAGACCCACCACTGTTTTCCTGAAGGAGGCCCTCATTCCATCCCTCTTCAGAAGGCCGTTGTCACAGAGTGGGGAGGTAGACGCAACTGGGAGAAAGGAGCCTTTGGGGCCGGTAATGAAAGACCAGTTGCGGTCTCCACCCTGCATCCCCCGACCAGGTGACTGGCCGGTGCCCTGCACTTGTAGAACAACTGAGCAGGCTCACAACGGCACAGAAGTGTCTCTGTGACACGCCCCAGCAACCGCACAGGCCTTTGTATGCTTCCTTAATTGTTCCCTAAGTCATGATTGCGCAGAAGCTCAGTGATGCGAAATGCTTATTAGCTAAGTGTTTAATAAGGTCTCATTAGGGACTTGTATGTGAAGCCCCAGGAAGTGCAGTCTCCATCTCTGCTACCTCAGGGGAGGCAGTAGTTGCATGTGGGTATCACAGCGGCAGCAGCACCGTGGTGCCTTTCTGGAGAAGTCAGGGGAGGTAGCCACAGGGAGGTAAATCTGACTTCCTCTCTTTATTTTGATGTAAACCCAGGAGGTGTCCTTACTATTCTCCAGCCGCTATCTGCCAGGCCTGTGTTGGGGGCCTTAGCAGGGGATGGAACACCAGGCAAACAGTGGCATATTGTCTTCAGCCAGTGCACCTGAACATTTCTTGAAAGCAGGAGCCAAGTTTCTTGGTATTTGTGAAACCCTGGAAGAGTGCACTTGAAAGCAGAATCCTAATCTCTCCCAGGCTGGGCCAGCTGGAGCAGGGGAGGGGGATCTGGGACGGGGAGCAGAGTCACAGCTAGAGGTCCCATCTGGCAGGTAGTGGTCCCATCTGTCTGAGTCGGGGGATGGGCACCCGCAGCCTCATTCTCTACAACCCCCAGAACCACACACGTGGACTGGAGTGGTGGGTCCAAAGTTGCTGTTAGGTTGGGGTTACCTGAATGAGAAGGGGGGCGAGTGCCGTTCTTCCAGCCTGCATGGCAGCCCCTCCCATTCATTCCGTTGCAGTGCCCATGGTTTTGCTGGAATCCCACTCAGGTTCTGAGGATGGGCATCGCTGCAGGAGGTGGGGGGACCATGGGAGCTGCTCTTCCCCAAACTTCCTGCTGTGTATTAGAGGTTTACTGTTCTGGGATTAGACATGGCCTCTCCAAAGCAGTCTTGGGTTTAGGCTGAGGGCATTCCATCACCCCCCCACAAGCCCCTGTTATTTGTCCTCCCAGTGGCCATCAGCCTAAGTTCCAGCTCTCTCTGGCCACACTCCCAGAAGCTGGGTTCAGAGGCTGGGGGAGGGACTGGAGCCTCCCTCCCTCCAGGGTCATGGGGTCAGGAACAGGATTGACAGAATCTCATACTGTACATGTTGGGTGCCCTGAACAGGATACTGTGGCATTCCTGGGGTGGCTTTGCAGAGCTGGTGGGGAAAGGGGAATCAGGCCGCATTTGCTGGGGGCGGGGGTGTATGATTGTGCCGTTTGCTTGGGCCATCAGCTCCCACCCCTTCCCTGGCTTCTTGACACATTGGGGTGTCATCACCATCGTCAGGCAGGGGTCCCGGGGTTCCCGTGGAACGGCTATCTCCCCAATTCTGGGCTGACTTTGCCCAGTACTAGCCCTGGACCCTCTGGGCACTGCTGCCTGGAGCCTGCTATGAGGCTCCTCGTCCTGATCCCTCCACCTGCCCAGTGTGGGCCGGCCTCACTCCCATTGCAGTCACTGCTTTTGTCCCCTAGGGGGCCTGGGGGCCTGGCCTGGAGGGATTCTGGTCAGGCAGGGCCATCGCCCCCTAGGGACACGGGAGCTGCAGGGCTGTCTGTGGTCTGCCAAATTTAGAGGAAGAAGGGAGGGAGGAGTCAGGTTCATATTGGCCCAGCCCCTGCTAAGTGCCAGGCACTTTGATACATGTTCTCTTTAAGTTCTTACTTGATATCCATGAAGCAGGTACAATTATCCCCATTTTATTAAACTTAAAAACTGAGCTCAACAGTGGAGAGCTTTGTGCCCTGTCTCAGCACCAGCTCAAGGCAATGGGGGCAGGGGTTAGGGGGGCGGGGGCTGGGGGGGGCGGGGCGAACCTTCCTTCCAGTCTGCAGGGT
>PVJI01020750.1:0-28374 GCA_004026765.1 Micronycteris hirsuta | reverse complement strand
CAGATATTCTGAGGTCTGTCTCCCCCGCCCCTCCTTTTTTATTTTATTTATTTATTTTTAGACAGAGGGGAAGGGAAGGAGGAAGAGAGGGAGAGAAACATCAATGTGTGGCTGCCTCTCGTGCGCCCCCGACTGGGGACCTGGCCCACAACCCAGGAATGTGCCCTGACTGGGAGTGGAACCTGAGACCCTCTGGTTTGAAGGCCTGCACTCAATCCACTGAGCCACACCAGCCAGGGCTTCCTCCCCTTTATGGTCACCATCTTGGCTGCTTCTGTGCCTGCACCACCTTCTCCCTCCCTGCTTGGTGGGGTGGACCCCCAGGGTGGCTGTAAATCTTAATCAGACTTAATCAGCTATCTGCTTCTGATTGGCTTGCTCCCACCCTTTCGGTTAACATCTAACTAACTGCCGACTGTACCACAGGCCCCGGTGTTTGCGTGGGAATAATTAAACTCATGGAGGCGGAAGCAGCACTGGAGGGAGGGCTCTGCCTGCGCAGGATGAAGCGCCAGGCGCTGGGTCCTCAGTGGGGACCAACACAACAGCCCCAGCCTTACAGAGGTTTTGTTTTCGCTGAGAGAAGGGGAGACAGCCAATAAACAAACTGAATAAGTGAAGGAACCAACAACCATCGAATGGGATAATTTCTGAGGATGAAGTGCTATGAAGGAAATGGAGCAGGCATTGTGACAGAGAGGGGCCGCCTTCACTAGGGCGCTCAAGGGAGGTCTCCCCAAGGCAGGGGCATTGGAAGGGAAGCCTGAAATAAAGGAAGACCTTCCCTTCCAGAACACACCTCATTCTTGGGGCGCCACCTGGGCCCTTGGGATTTGTTGACTGATTTCATTTCATTTCGTTGTTCATCAAATATTTCTTAAGCTCCTACTCTGTGCTGGGCTCTGGGCTGGACACTGGGGACCCAAAAGTGACAAAGAGAAGGAGGAGGAAGGTGAAGAGGAAGAGGATGAGGTAGAGGAGGGGGAGGGGCAGGGAGAGAGGGTGGAGGAAGAGAACAGGAGGGGGAGTAAGAAGGGGGAGGAGGAGGAGAGAAGGAACGGGAGCTGGAGAAGAAGGGGGAGGAGGAGGAAAGGATGGGAGGAGGGGGAGGAGGGGGGAGGGGAAGAGGAGGGGGATGAAGAAGAAGAAAGTATGAGACAGAGACAGTGGCTGGAACGGAGGGTGATGGGGAAGTGCTCTGGCGGGGTCAGCACTTGGCATTTCCGTGGCGATGGGAAGGGTGAGGAGGAGTGGGCAGGAGGAGACAGGTGGGGAGCAGGGTGGGAGCAGCGTGGCAGCTGTGTCTGAGGAGGAGCAGGAGGGGCGCTGCGGCTGTGTGGATGGCAGGGAATGAAGAGGTAGCCAGCTGGGTGGTGGGGGGTCTTGTAGATCATGATGAACAGTCTGCATTTTATTGTAAGTGCAACATAGTGCCTGGCTCGTCTGGGTTCCCTGCAGGCAGCCTTGAGACAAGGATTTGGGTACAACCAGCTCCTGGGGGGCCATTATCTCAGGAGGGAGTAGGGGAGGGAGAAGGGGAAGGGGAGGAGCCAGCGTGGGATGCATGAATGAGCAGGTCACCATGGTGGGCAGAGGGCCTCAATCCCGTGGGGACCTCTGAGAGATAGCCTAGAGCATGCACTTCAGAGATGCCCCACTCGAGGGACACAGGGGCTGGAGTATTTATGCACCTGTGGCCGCCAGCCATTGGCTGGGAGTGGCATCCATTCTGTGACACATTTAGCCTGGTCGGGAGCAGAGCAGGCGCAGGCGGAGAGGCAGAGCTGGGGCGCCCGCGCAGGGAACCCGGAGTGCCCGGGCACCTGCCGCAGGGCCTCCAGAGCTGACCGACCCAGGTGGCTGCCACTCACACTTGCCACACTTCCAGGGCTCCGTTGGCACATGGGAGCGACCATGTTGGGTGGCACAGGGTCTGGAACATTCCCACCACGGCACGGGAAGTTTTATTGTACCGGAGAGTACCCGACACTAATTGAGGCACTAGGAAAATCCCTCTGGCTACCAGGAAAAACAAATCTGGTTGGGGCTGAGGGCCAAGCCAGGAGCCCTGGGAGGAGACAGGGACAAGTGTCCAGGCTGGATGGAGGTGGCGGAGGCTCAGACTAGTGCAGTAGCTGTTGGGGTGGAACAGAGCTGTTTGGAAGTAGCATTGCCCAGGGGTCCTGACCATCTGGGGGTGAGAGGAGAGGATGAAGTGGGGGTGAGATCCGGACGCTGCTGTGAGTGGCAGGTTGCGGTGAGATGGCCGCCCCCCAGGTGGAGGCCCGGGAGGAAAAGCCAATTCATGGGCAGACGCTGATCTTTATGTGGGCCACGCTGGACCTGAGGGCTCAGGGAGCAATCCAAGGGACACCCAGTTGGCAGCTGGGCTGTAGTGGCAGAGGCCTGGGCAGGTGTAGGAATCAGAGCCCGTGGGGCGTCGGGCCGCAGGCCCAGCTGGCAACCGCTGGGCTGGGAGCTAATGCGTCAGGCGGAAGCGGAGCCGTGTCCCCGGCTCAAGGCACAGCTTGCCTAGATGCTAACAAGTTTTGCCTCCAAATGGTGGCGGGGTGTGTGCGTGTATATGTGTGTGTTTAATTCTGGAATGAATTTAATTCTAATTCCGCCGACTTTGGGGATGGGAAACAGCTGTCTTAATGAGTTAAACAGTGGGTTTAAAATAGCGAGCATCTGTTCGCAGTCTGAGCCAGCACCCGTGGAGGCCACTCGGAGGCTCGGGACCCACAGCTGGGGGCGGGGGGAGCCTGGTTCCAGCTCGGGGGAAGGAGAAGAACACAGGGCTGGCAGGCCCAAAGTGCAGGTCAGAGCCAGCCAGGCCGTGGAGCAAGGTGCCTCTCCCCTGGGCTTCTGCTGCTTCCTCTGTAAAAATAGGGCTGCTTACCCAGCGGCGCTGTGCCCTGTGCTGGGGCCAAGAAGACAGCTGTGGATGGCGCACTCTGGAGGTGACAGACTGTCAGCATATACCCTGGCCTTCGGTCGCTTCCTGGCTGCGTAGCCTGAATTACTCCGTGCCTCAGTTTCCTCATCTGTAAAAGGAGCTAATGGTAGCGCCTGCCGCACAAGTTGTAAAAAGTTTAGACAGTTCACACTTGGGAGGTGCTGGCAGACAGCAAGCCCTAAGGCAATGTTCATGGATCTTTTAACAAGTAAATAAGTGCAGAATAGAATCACAAAGAGCAAAAATGGCTGGAGAGAAGAGACCGGGTGGACCTGATTTAAATGGGGAAATCAGGAGGCTTCCCTGAGGAAGAGACCTTTAAGCTGAGACCTGAAGGAGGAAGAGGAGCCGCTCCTGTGCAAAGTGGGTGTTGAGCGCTTCAGTCAGCAGGGACAGCAGGGACAAAGGCTCTGCCGCAGGGCCATGTTTAGGTATTTCACAGATGGCAAAGAGGCAGTGAGGCTGGAACAGGAGTAGGACCATAATTCTAATTAGTCTCTAGGCTGCATTATGGAATTGAAGCTAAAGGCACACTAGGGAGCTACTGTGGGTTTCAGGTGGGGGAGGAGTGAGATCTGGTTGCAGCCAGACTTATGGCTCACACCTTGATTTCTGAGCGCATTTATTGAGCACCTACTGGACCCCAGGCTCTCGGGAGATGATAGCATACAAAGTCAGCACTGCTCCTGGCCAAGTTGGGAAGCAGAAGGACAGTGAACGTGCCCACACACTTCCACCCCAGCTCAGGGGACAGCCCACTGGCGGTGCTCTGGGCATGGACGGCCCTGGGTTCGAGCACCAGCTCTGCCTCTTCCCAGCCACACGGCCTCTCCTCAGTTTTCCCTTCTTGTCTCTGAGGGGTCCCAGGGAAGGGACAAAGTGATCCACATCCAGTGCTTCACAGCACGGTCACCACTTTCCAAATGCTCCCTCACCTCTTAAAAGGTGAAACTTACCACACTCGCAACCCAGCAATTCCACTCCTGGGAATCCACCCAAGAGAAGCGAGACCATGTGTCCACACAGAGGCCGTCCCCCCGTGTTCGGGGCAGCTCTCGCCTGACAGCCCCAAGCTGGAAGCCCACAGGCGAACAGATACACACACCACAGCCCACGAAAACCGCAGAAGCTTCCTCCGTCCTAAAAAGGAGCAAAGTTTAGAGGAACGCAATAGCGCGGATGAACCCCAGAGTCAAGCCCAAGGAGCCCGACGCAAAGGCCGGCACGCTGGGTGGTGCCTGGAAATGCAGACGAGCTCAGGGCGACCAAAGCGGATCGGATCGGCGGTTGTTACAAAGAAGCCCGAGGGAACTTTCGGGGGCAATGGGGGTACTGGCCCTCCCGGTGGTTTTACAGGTGTGTGTGTGCGCACCTTAAATACAGGGGCAGGAAAAGTGGGCTTCCAGTTCTGAGGACAGTCGTAGTGTTATTTATTTACTAATTATTGTATTATTTATTTGTGTTATTTGTCTGCTTCCTATTTTGCTATTATTTTGTGTCCTTACTTATGATTTATCTTTTAGGGGTGATGGCTGGTAATTTAACCTACTTTTGCCCGCCCCTGTATTTGCGGTCTATTATATGCCAGCTATATCTCAATAAAGCTAAAAAGACAAAATGAAATAACCAAAACAAACACAAGAATCACTTAGCCCAGTGCCCAGGGGACAGCGGGTACCAGCGGGTTGGGACTTAATGGCCATCATAGGGGTGGGGGACAAGCACAGCTGGGCAGGGGAATTAAGGAGAAGCTTCCTAGAGGCGGAGACGGGGCCACAGGCTGCCTCCCAGATTCTCCACTTCCACGCCCTCCGCCCACCCCCTCCCGGGAAAGGAGCCTGGCCACGGAAAGTCATTTCTTAACGTCTGCTCTCCACCAACGAGACACGAGATTAATCACAGCCATAAACACACTGGGCGCCGCCTAAATATTTCATAGATCTGTGCGTGCGCTCGCACACGCGCACACACTCACATGCAGCCAGCGGGCTGGCTCGCTCGTTTTTTTCATGTCTTGCTTGTCTTTAAAGGAGGCTGCAGGTGGACCGATGGCAAGACACCCTCCCCCTCCTCTCCTGTATTTTTCCCACTCATTCCCCTGCCAGAGGGGTCTCAAGGAGCAGGGAGGTGGAGTTGAAGGGAGCCTTTGGCCCCAGGTTCAAGGGAGGAAGGTGGCAGCTGTACTGGGAAGACCTAGGGAGTAGCAAGGGCTCCGGAAAAGTGGCCAAGAGCCTCCCCCTTCCCCAAGACTCAATCAACACTCATTTGTTCGTTTGATAAACGTTTCCTGGGGTCGCAGAGTGTGGCGGTTCAGAGCACATACTTGGGGTCAGAGAGACTTGGGTCCAGCTCAGCCTCCACAGCTTCTTGGTGGCGTGACCTCAGTTTCCCCGTCTGCAATATGGGGATAATAATAGTATCCTGTGTCACCGGGCTGCTGTCTGAGGTCTAAATTAGATCTAAAATCCTGATAAAGTTCTCGATGTGGGGCCAAGTATACAGTAGGTGCTCAATCAATGTAGCTCTCATGATAGGGTGTTCCTACCACTTGCTGAGCTCTGGGCCCTGTCCCAGGAGCTGGGCACGGAGCAGTCAGGGAGACAGAGGGTTGCCTGCCCTGCGCTCAGGCCTGTCTCCTCCTTCGTCCTTGCACTTCACAGCTGGGGGTTCAAAACCACAGGAAGGTATGTCAGGAACTCATGCAGGACATGGCTGAAGGAATGCAGAGATGCCTCAATGATCTCAAGTCTTCTTCTTTTGATTATGGGGAAACTGAGGCACGCAGAGGGAGAGAGGGAGGGAGAGAGAGAGGGCTCCCAGGCCTCCACCTCTGAGCCCAGCCCTGAGTCTCAAGAGGCACCTGAGATATTCCCAGTCACGTCCCTGCCTGTCCTTGGCTCTGCAGCTGTGGGAGCCACCTGCCTGCGATTTACCAAATGTGACAGTGTCTTGGCCCAGTGGTATAGCCTGAGCCAGTGGCATCTGCAGGGCTGTCACCTCCCACTCCTGGTCTTGGTGACAGACCACAGAAGCAAGAGTCAGGTGCTTACTTGGTGCCAGAACTCAGCTGGCCTAGAGCTTCAGCAGACTTGGGGCCGGCTCAAGACTCTCAATGACCCCAAGAATAGATGGATTATGACCCCATTATACAGGTGTGGGAACTGAGGCCCCAGGATGGGACACAAGCCACTCCAGGCCACACAGATACTCATCTGAGTCCGTCCTCTGGCTAGAGGGCACTGGGTTGGGGCTGCAGACAAGCAGTGACAGAGACAGACCCAGGCTCTGACCTCTCAGGGCTCATGTCCAGGGAGGAGATTGGGGAACAAGCAATAAACACTATGAATAATTGTGTAGTATGTTGGGTAATAAATTTTTTTGGAAAAAAAGAAGCAGGGAAGGGTGTACGAGGTGCCAAAGGTGGAGGATGGTGAAAATTATAAATGGGGAGAAGCCTCACTGAGCAGGTGGCATCTGAACAGACACCTGGAGGAGGTGAGGGAGGTTGCTATGTATCTGGAGAAAGGGTGGTCCAAGCGGAATGAACAGCTTGTGCAAAGGCCCCGGGGCAGGACCATGCCCAGCACGATGGAGGAACAGTGAGAAGGTCCATGTGCCTAGAGCAGAGTGAGTGAGGGGGAGAGAGGGAGGGGTGAGAGCTGGAAGGGGACAGGACAAGTCACACAGGACGTTGTGGGCAGCGGGTAGGACTTGGGCTTTTACCAGGAGAGAGGTGAGAGCCCTGAAGGGTCGTGAGCAGAGGGACCACACCTGACTTGGGCTCACAGGTACCCTCTGGTGGTTGCTGTGGGGAGGACATGCTATGGGAGGTGAGAACATAGTCAATGACGGTGGAGGGGTCGGGCAGATTGAGGACAGGTGGTCTGGGAAGGCATTTGTGAAGAGACCAATGAGAAGCAGCTGTGATGAAACCTAGGGTTAGAAAGGGTGTTTCAGGCAGAGGGTACAGCCAATGCAAAGGTCCTGAGGCAGGAGCAAACCTGGGCTGTGTGAAGAACAGCTTGGAGATGGAATGAGATGGGGAGGGGGATGGGAAAGAAGGATGCGGATTCTGACCCGCAGAGCCCTGTGGGCAGCAGGAAGAGTTTTAGTTTGAGTTTTAGTCTAGGGCAATGGGAGCCATGGGAAATCTTCGAGCAGGGGAGAGACACAGTAGGATGGATGGTACAGCAGGCAACAGAATGTCACCCCAAAATGTTTTCATCCTAATCCTGGAAGCTGTGGATACTGTACCTTTCGTGGTGTAGTGGGAGGAACACTACACCCCCCAAATTCATGGCTGCCCGGAACCCCAGAATGTGACCTTCTGTGGCAATAAGGTCTTTGCAGGTGCAATTAGTGAAGGATCGCACGTGAAATCACCCCAAATCTGGAGTGAGCCCCACATTCAGTGTCAGTGCCTATGTAAGAAGAAGAGAGGACACAGAGACAGGAGGGGAAGACGGCCATGGGAAGACAGAGACAGAGACCGGCACCAGGCCGCCACAGGCGAAGGGACGCCCGGGCCACCAGACGCTGGTAGTGGTTAAGTACAGGTGGTCGGCACGCAGAACACAGAGTTAATATAACTACTGTAATTATTGGGACTGGCATGTCTTTTTCCATACAAACAACTGTAAACCTACTTTTGCCCACCCCTGGATATTTAACCACAATAAGAAATACTTTCGGCCCTGGCTGGTGTGGCTCAGTGGATTGAGGGCCGGCCTGCACATTGATTCAATGCCTGGGTTGCGGTAATGCTGTTTCTCTCCCTCTTTCTCCCTCCCTTCCTCTCTTTCTGAAAATAATAAATAAAATCTTTAAGAAATACTTTTAAATTTTACAAAGTAATATTTGGGGGTCCTGAGTTTCCTTTTGGGGTGAAAATGTTGTGGAACTAGAGAACGGCGGTACAACATTGGGAACCTACTAAGGGCACGGAATTGGTTAATTTTGTGAGTTTCACCTCAATAAAACAAGTAATCGTAAAATAATAATAAATCACCCTGGCTAGTGTAGCTCAGTGGATTGAGCGCGGGCTGGGAACCAAAGGGTCGTGAGTTCGATTCCCGGTCAGGGCACATGCCTGGGTTGCAGGCCAGGTCCCCAGGGGGCCACGTGAGAGGCAACTGCACATTGCTGTTTCTCTCCCTCTCTTTCTCCCTCCCTTCCCTTCTGTCTAAAAATAAATAAAATCTTAAAATAAAATAAAATAAAATAAATCTTCCCTTGGGTGACTCATGTTGATGAAGATGCGTCCCCAGCTTTCTCCTTCCACATCATTTTTATGCAGCTTTCACCTGCCCCGGTCCCTGTACGCCGGACACCCGGCAGCGTCACTGACCTCATCCTTTATCAGGGCTGTGAAGTTTTCCTCCACACAGAGAGCAGGGGGCACGCGCCCCCTGGTGGCGGGATTCTGGTAGTTTCCAGTTATTGGTACTTCAATGCCAAAACGAGAGTGATTAGGTCTCTCTGCAGCTCTAGAATAGGGACAGAGGCCGAGTTTGGTTTGTTTCGAATTTCGATGGATGCTGTCAACACTTCACTCTGTCTTCACGTGTGTGAATGTGCTTGTTTGGTGTGCCCCTCCCAGGGTTTCTTAGCGTCCCTGGAATAAAACCCCCAGTCCTCCTCTTGGCCCCTAAGGCCCTGCACAACCTGTCCCCATCCCCTCCCTGCCTTTCCCTCCTTCCTCCCTCTCTTCCCCTCACTCACTCTGCTCCGGGCACATGAGCCTCCTGGCTCTTTCTCGAACACACCATGCACAGTCCTGCCCAAGGACCTTGGCGGAGCCATGCCTCTGCCTGGACTGCTCCTCCCGCTTACCTCCTTCTCCAGGGGGACTCAAACCACAGCCCCCATGTCACTTACTCACTGAGCAGAGAGAGAGGTGAGGGTGTCGGAGAGAGAACACGAGAGCCTATCCACGGGGAGAAGCCAGGCAGAGACCAGCGAGGAGAGGGTAGGGCGCTGGGCTTGGGCAGGGCTGGGGACAGGGTGGCTGGGGACCGCGGGGGGACAGCCAGCCCTGTTGTGTGGACCCCCCACCACCACCAATACCCTAGCTCTCCTACATCAACACTCACCAGAGATGCAGGAAATATTTTCTCTACAACTGACACTTTTGGCAAAATACAATTCCTCCAGCTTTTTTCCGTGCAAAAAACATGTCCATCAAAACCGTCCCGGCGGTGCCTACGGAAGAGGGAGGCCGCTGGATCTGGTCTGGGGATGGCAGAAAGAGCCCCGGGGAGGACATGCAGATGCAGCGGCTTCACCTCTCCCTGCATTTGGAGGGCAACTAAAAGCAATAAGAATAATAGTGAAATGTCAGCCACTGGGCACTCATCAGGGCTGGACGCTTTCCTATCGATGCCTGCTCCAGGTGCCTGCCCAAGTCGATGATTATTATTATCCCTGTTTTTCAGATGATGCTGAGTCCAGAGAGGGTAAGACACTTCCTCAAGGTCACACAGCAGAGCCAGGCTGAACCCAGGCCCTAAGTGACTTCCCCAGGGATGCCCTCCAGGGAAGACCCCCCTACCCAGAAGGGAGGGGGGAGGCAGCCCATCAGCATACCCTGAGAGCTCAAGCAGGTACCAATCAACAACTCCAGCCAATTAATTTCTCCAACTGGAAACTAATGTGATGTTGTATGTCAACTATTAAAAGAAGAAGAAAGGAGAGACAGGGAAAAACCAGCCTGTGACTGTGCGGAGCCTAGAAGAAGAATTAGCTGAGAGAGTCCCAGTGGTAATGAGGACGAAGTGTTCTTTCATCTTCCAGAGGGCTAGTCATGTCTTCCTCAGCTGCCCACATCACCCCTGTCGCATCCTAGCTCCCACAAGCCCCTAAGCGAAGAGTGAGTGTGGCAGGAGTAGCTGTGCAACCTTAAGTTGCTTAACTTCTCTGTGCCAGTTTCCCTATTGGTTAAAACAGACATAGAAAATAATCCCTACCTCTCCATTAAAGCCGTTAATGTTCCAGAAACACTTGGGAAAGGTGCAACCTCGAGAAAAGCAGCAGGAGGGTGGCTCTGGTCCTGGAGCCCCAGCTGCCGCCTGTTCCTGTGGCCAGGGATTGACTTTTCTAGAACATTGCCCTTCCTCCCAGTTTCCATCCAGAGCCAGCACGGCCACATAAATCCCGCTTTACGGCTGTTATTGACGGGAGCAGGGAGAGCAGCCCCAGCAAGGCCCAATTAATTTTCCCGTCTGGCATCTGTGCGCCTGGCGAATTTCTGAGCTCCTGGAGGGAGGGGGCAGAGTAAGCTGGGGACAGGCCAAGCTGAGGACAAGGTCATGGGCAAGCCAGGGCCTTCTAGACCCCCGAGCAGAGGAGCACTGTTCAGGGAGTCCCTGATCCTGAACGGCAGGCTCTTGTCTGGAAGATGGGATAGGAGACGGCTCCAAGCTTTGTGCATTGGGCAGAACTTGCAATTTTTAATCAGGGTGAAAATGAAGATTCCATTACAGAGACATTTGAGCAAAAACCCAAAGGGGGTGAGAGAGGGAGTCATGTAGCTTTCTGAAGGAACAGCTTTCTAGCAAAGGGAACAGCCTGTGCAAAGGCCCTGGGGCAGGACTGTGCCTGGTGTATTGGAGAAACAATGAGGAGGCCCACGTGAGACAGAGAGAGGGAGGAGGTAAAGGCAGGGAGGGGATGGAGGCAGGTCATACAGGGCCTCGTGGTGAAGACTTGGGCTTCTACCCCCAGGGAGGTGGGGCTCCTGGAGGGAGGTGGACAGAGGAGGGACCTGACTCAAGGGCTCACAGCGCCCTCTGGCTGCTGTGGGGAGAACAGTTGACTGACCCACAGTGAAAACAAAACTCAGTTAATAAATTCTCCTTATTGCCACCACAAGCTGTGTGCCCCACGCCTCCTCACTCTCTAAAAGGAAAATTAGCACCGGTGAAGAGTCCTTAAAGCACTCTCGACAAACTCTGTGTGATGATAGAAACGGTCTGTACCAGTCCTGTCCAGTACAGGAGCCCCCAGGGAGGAGCATCTTCTGAGCAGCTAAAACATGTCCAATGCGACTGTAGGAATGCATTTCGAACCTATTTACTTATTTAATTTTTAAAATTGTGGTAAAATATACAACATAAAATTTACCATTTTAACCATTTTTAAGGATACAGTTTAGTTCATTAACTACATTTGCATTGTTGCGCAGCCAACCCCACCCTCCGTCTCCAGAACTTTCTCACCTTCCCACACTGACGCTCTGTCCCCATTGAACACTAACCTCCCCCTCCCCCAGTCCCTGGCCCACCATCGACTTCCTGTCTCTGTGGATCTGACTCCTCCAGGGGCCTCCTGTGAGTGGAATCACACTCTGTCCTTCTGTATCTGGCTTCTCTCACTGAGCATAATGTCCTCGAAGTTCATCCACACTGCGTCAGAATGTCCTTCCGTTTTAGGCCTGAGTAATATCCCACTGTGTGGTGGACCTCACTGTTTATCCATCACCCATCCACGGACACTTGGGCTGCCCCCGGCCTTGGCTGTTGTGAAAAGCGCTGCTATAAACATGCATGTACAGATGTCTCTGAGACCCTGCTTTCCATCAAACTTCTTTTAGTTTTAATCCATTCGAATTCAAACAGCCGCGCTGAGCCAGTGGCTACGGTATTGGACAGTGTGGCTCTGGGGGGATTGAAAGAGATTTGAAAAGAAGGAATTTTCTCTTTCTTTTTTTTTTTAATTTATTTTTAGAGAGAGGGGAAGGAGGAAGAGAGGGAGAGAAACAGCAAAGTGTGGTTGCCTCTCACATGGCCCTCACTGGGGAGCCGGCCTGCAACCCAGGCATGTGCCCTGACTGGGAATCGAACCGGGACCGCTTGGTTCCCAGCCCACGCTCAATCCACTGGAATTTTCTCTTTCTTCGGTGTCGTTTAATGACCTGTCCAGACCAACAAGTAACACCCTATAAACCACCTACCCTTATCAGGGTCCAACTTGTCCAGAGTGGGACACACCTGTTTGTAGTGTCTCCTTTTTGTCCAGCCTTGTACCTGGAAAAGATTCAACCCTGACTCCTGCTGGTGCAGCACTGACTGTCCCAGCCCGTGTGACATCTGCTGTGATGAGCATGAAAAGGTGGGGGGCCCAGAGAAAGCCCCTGAGCCACCCTGGGAGCCAAGAAAGGTTTCCTGGAAGAGGCAGTGTCTGTGCTGACCCTCAAGGATGAGACAGTAGCAGGGTGAGCGTGGGAAGTGTGCTCTGGCCGGCGGGACGGGCAGGAGCGAGAGCGAGGACTGGAAGCCTGAAGGAGAGAGATGAGCAGGCGGAGCAGCACCGTCCTGAGAGCGGGTGGAGGGGTGAGTCGTTCCTTTGCCTCTGAGGGAAGTAACGATGTACCTCTCGTAGGGATGGGGAAACTGAGGCTCAGTGGCCACACCACTTTCTCCCAGTCAAATGGCTGGGAGGAAGAGTAGCCTCATTTGGAAAATGGACCTTTGAGGTCCTTCTTCATTCCCACCTCCCAACTCTGGCATCCCTCCTGTGACCTTGAGATGAAAAACAGCAGCAGACCCAGCAGCAGGGGCAGGGGCGCTTGTCCAGCACTGCCGGCGTCGGCGTCAGCGTCAGCGTGCTGAGGATGGCCGCCAGCGCGGGGCTCACGTCAGGCTCAGCCCAGAGGCCTTGCCTCAGACACTGGTCAGTGGTTGAAAATGATCGAAGGGTAATATTTTGGGACACACAAAAATGACAGGAAATTGAAGTTTCGGTGCCCACAAGTAAATCTGCGCGCAGCCACCAGCATTGTTTACACGTGGTGGCTTTCACACAGTGTCGGAGGGGACCCTAGGACCTACAAAGCCAAAAATTTTGCCTCTCTGACTCTACAGAAAAAGTTTGCATCCTCAGCTGTTTGAGTATTAGCTCCTGGCAATGGCTTTGTGAGTTAGGTGCTGTTGCCTTCCTCAATTTATACAGATGGGGAAACTGAGGCACACAGAGTTAAGTGGCTTAGCTAAGGTTACAGTAGATAAGAGGCCAGACAGAGATTTGAACCCATGTCTGTTGGACTCTCAGCTCCACACCCGACTTGGTCATGCCCTCTGGCCCAACGCTCAGCCCTGGGGCTACAAGCGTCTCGGTCCTGCTCTTTCTCCCCAAGCCTGGGGAAGGGGTAGGTGGTCAGCAAGTGCCCAAAGTAAGCTCCAGGTTCTGCCCTGCACCCTCCCCTGGGGACCATCTGGGAAGACAGCCAATTAAGAGCAAATCAATTAAGCAAACTGCTGCTCTGTTTTCCTGACTTCAGTCAAGAGGCTCACATTCTGGGACGGCCAACTTGGGTTCAAGCAAATGTATTTATGGACAGATCTGAGAAGGGACCACAGGATCTGGAATTTGTGCAAAGACCTCTGACCTGGTCCCCTGGGGACATGTGACATTGGATTGTGTAATCTGATCCCTGTTGGGAACTGGGGGTTTCTGCATGAGCAAATGTTGGGAGAAGGGAACCAGTAGAAAGTAGAGGCTTTTGCAGAAGATGAGGTGCTCAGTGCAACCAGGAGTGCAAGAGGGAAAAGAAGGCTGTAATTTGTGCATTTTACTTGTCAATCAAGTGATGAAGGTTGCTATTTCTTTGTCGCATGCTATTTGAAAGATTTGACATTTGAAAAAAAGTGTCATAATGCAGACTCTTCCTCATGCTCTTAAATCTGGAATGAAAAGATTAGCACTACTATAGACTTAATGGAGCCTGAGAACAGAGAAATACAGAGAAAGCAGAGCAGAAAGACAAAGAGAAATGAGTTCCTTGACCCAGCCATACCTGAAGCTCACATTCACTAGGACTTTCCTCTTAGAACCTGGGAATTTATGCATATGGCTTCTGTGTGGTAACTAATAATTCTCCCACCAAACATTTCCTGATACTCACCTTCTAGGACATGGAATGTTAGATTATTACCCAGCAAATTTTACTCAACTCTCCCCAAACTCCAAGGGAGTTATATACTTCCCTGTCCCACTGATGTCAGGCCCAGCCATGTGACTTGCTTTGACCAAGGCAACATGAGCAGAAGTGACAGTGTGCCAATTCTGAGCCTAGGCCCTAAGCGGACTGCCTATTTCTGCATGCCCTCTTGTGCTCCTGCCTTTGCCGTGAGACAGCTATGTCACGAGTAGCCACAAATCCAAGGGAGATGAGAAACACAGGGACCAGATCTGGACTCAATTCACACGTTAGGACCTAGCCCGGCTGCCCCGCGGATGTGTAAATGAGAACTACATGCTTGTCGCTGTGCGTCAGAGATTTGGTGGATGTTTGTCGCACTGCAATAGCTGACTGTCACGTGAGCACATGATAGGACTGCACTTTTGGCTTCTATGACTGGTTGGGCCGGGTGGGACAGTGTGACGAGTCATGGCAGATGGAACAGGAAATGGCCTGTGACACACGTGGGCCAGAGAATTTACTGCTAGTGAGAGGCCCTGTGGGGCTCTCCTTCTCTACACCGCAGAGACCAACCATACTCTAAACAGCGGCTGCTCCGTCAGCCAGGGCCCTGGCGTCAGGAGACATGGAGCAGGTCCCCAGCCGCCCAAAACCTGCAGTGAATATACAGTGTGAGTGGGAAATAAACCTTTGATGTCAATAGCCTCTGAGACAGGGGGCTGTGTGTTACTGCGGCAAAACCAAGCACGTTGATGCAATAAGAATGAAAGGCTTTGACAGTTTCGGCAGAGAGAGGAGGCACGTCTGTAAGCCCTACCGTTGTTCAAACCTACATGTTGGAATCTAAATCAACCACACTCACACCTTCCCCAGGGCAGCCCCGTGCAGCCACCACCCATGCTTTCAGCTCCTTCTACAATCTCACCGTGACCACACGAGAGGGGGCGTCATAACCAGATACCCAGAGCACCCTCCTCCGAGACAGTGAATGCTGGCTGGTTTTGGTCGAAGTGCACTGTAACCAAATGATATGTGGTCAGTGCAGGTATTCCCACTTCCGGCCCTTCGTGTGGTGTGGGCTGCAGCATTTCTTGGCTTGTGTTGAAGTCTTCGAAAGCATCATCTTTTATTTCTGCCTCCATAGCTTTTCTTGCCTGCAAACACTCCCTGCCACGTACACACTTATTACTCTATTTCCTGGACTCTGAGATGCGTTATGGGAGGCAGTTAGACAGACAGAGAAGAGCAAGGACGAGGGGCCAGGTACAGAAGGTCACCAGGGTGGAAAGCCCTGGGTGCCTAGCAACGGGCAAAACTGGGAAAACAAGGCCTCACCCCCAGGGTAACCTTTCCTTCCCCGAGCATTCTGCTGGTCATGAGTTTTAGATTCCTTGACCTTTCCTATCACTGGTCATGCGGTTCAGACCCTCCCCTCACCTTTCCTCCTCTGGCATGTGGCTAGTCATGTGGTAGACTCCCTTGGAGGAGGAACACGGAGCTGAGGAATGGCCTTAAGTGACTCCCATGCGGGACCCTGCACAACCATGCCCTTAAGCAGTAACCCCTCGGGATAACATCTAGGCCTCAGATATGTTTCAGCTCCAGGCCCAGAAAAGCAGCAAAACCAGACAGGCAACGCCATGGCTGCCTCAGGACCAGTTGCGATGACCAATGAGACCCTAATGCACCAACCAATCAGTAGGGACCATCACCATGAAAGGACATACCTGGAAAGCTGATAGTCTATTGGGATCCTCCCCTGAAACCTCCAGATAAATACCTTCAAGCCGGAGGACCCAGTGTGCCTCCCCCTCTGCCTCCCCAGGTTACCTTTACTTTTCTCTCTCCTGAGCTCCACGGGCCCTTCTTTTGCCTCTGTCACTTGTTTCCTGAGTCCGTATCTCCTTCTGCTCACTTCTTCTACCTCTGTGACTTTCTAAACTTTCTCTTATAGTTCGAGTCTTGGCTCTGAATTCTTTCTTAGCCAGAACTTAAGTACCGAGGTTGCTGAACCGAGGTCCATTCGCTGGTAACAAGTGGTGCTGTTCTCACCACCGGCACGATCAAAGCGGCCCCTGTATTTTATATCCTGCTAAGGAAGAAAACAGTCTTGTCTCTTAAACCATGGAACAGGTGAATAAGACATGTCCCGATTTCAGACGTGTTAAAACTTGAAAACTGTGCGTTGTAGAGCCAGCAAGATGTGGTGTGTTTATAGTTTTGTGACTATCTCTTCTGCTTGACCCATAGGCAGGACATTGCTGGTCTTGGTCTTTGCTCTGTTTCCCGACCTAAAACAGGGCCTGCCACACAGCAGGTGCTCAGTGAACGTGGGCTGAGCGAACGGGTGAGCTGTCTGCCCATGGCTAAGAGGCTTGCAAGTGCTCCCGTTTTATCCTTGTGCTGCAGACACCATCAATGGATGTTACAGAGGGGAGACAGGCCCCAGCCGGGATGGGGACCCCCAAGGCCACACAATCAAGCCTGAGGTTGACCTCCCTGCCTGAGGTCTGGCTCCAGCCCGTGGCCCCCTGCCCACCAGGTCCAAACTGGGCATCCAGGACAGCCCATATCCGACTTCACCCCAACATCCTTCTTCTCCAGCCGCGTCTCCCCAGAACCTGTTTTGCGGAAACCTAATCACGCCTGCCCGAAATCCGACATCAAAATTACTGCCGAGCCCTTGACTCGGGGTAATTAAGAGCGTTTTGGGACGCCTTGCTTGATTAAAAGCAGATCATCCGTTCAGAATGAAAATTCAGAAGGCAAATTGCTTTTGTTGCCACCACGATGCTATTTTAAACAAGACTCTGGAGCTAATAAAGGCCGTCAGCCGGGCTGTCAGCCTGCTCAGGTCGCGGCGGCGTGGCTCCCTCTGCCTGCCCTGCATCTGGGCCTCGGAGGCCCCTGTCAGGGCATCACATCCTCGACGTTGCCCCCAAACCCGCTCCCATCTCAGGGACACCCCAGAGTTTGCTTACCTGCTCCCACTACCCTCCCACAGGCCTTCCCCTCCCCTGCCTGGATCCCAGCCTCTGCCTCCTTCCTGGCCTCCAGTCCCGAGCCTTCCGATCCACTCTCCCCAAAGGGCTCCTAAAATCTGACCAGGCCCCCTGACCTCCATCTTCAGCCAATACTCTGCCTGACTCTTCCAGACTCAGAAGTAGTCCCCCCTGGCCTCCAGGCCAGCTCAGGGCCCCCTGTGGGCTCTTGCCTGGTCACACGTCCCTCTCCCCACCTGGACTGTGAGCTCTGGGAGGACCAGTTCTGTCTTGGTCACCGCTATGTCCCTAGCACTCAGAATAGGTCAGAGCACTGCTGAGGAAGCAATAATGAATGAATGAATGAATGAACGGTGACTGCTTTGGGGAGAGAGGTGCTAGGGACCCCATGGATCTGACATCTGGTCCTCAAGCAGCCCCCCTCCGTGCCCTGGAGCTTACCATTCTTCAGGCCTGGGTCCTGTGCTCCTTCTTTTCAGTCGCTCTCTTCCCCAGCCAGTGAGGGGACCCCCGTCAGAGCCTCAGCTCAAAGTGCAGCATTTCTCTAGCTAAAGAAAGGCCAGCCTCTCTGCCAGACTCCTTCCTTATCCCCAGGTCAAGGGACAGGTGTGGGCTCCCCCCACAGCAGAGGCTGGTGACTGTGGGTGGCGAGGAGGAAGATCCTGTTCAGAGGAACTGGCATAGGAAGTCCCTCTTGCAGTCTCACCTCAGGCCAGGGAACATGTGGTCTCATCAATTATGATATGTCCAGTTATGGGAACGGTCATAGTTACAATTTGACAATATTGCCATTAAGGGTGTAAAAGTGCAGAGGACCAGCCGACAACAGCTATCATCATTTAAAACTGTGGGCATATGTACAACTTACCCTGGCAAAATCATTTCTAAGAATTCAAGCAAAGCAGGGGTTCTCTCCCGGAGGCAACTCTGCCCCCCGGGGGACACTTGCTGATGTCTAGGGACATCTTGTGGTTGTCACACTGGGGGTGCTCCTGGTATTGAGTGTGTGGGGGCTAGGGTCAAGGGCAGGGCACGTCCTCCCTGCACACAAGGCCTAGCACGGGGCCTGGAGCATAGTAGGTATTCAGGAAATGCTTAATAAAGAGCTGAGCTGGGACTCGAACCCAAGCCTGGTGATTGTTCCAGGGTGCCCTGACCAACAGAGCCCCCTACTCACAGCCCTGGGTGGAGAGCCCCCTTGGCTGTCCCTTTGTGTCCCGGCAACTCCGGGACAGCTGAGCCCCACAGGCTAGGGGCTGCTGGGATCCAGGAAGTGGTGGCAGAAGCTTAACTTCCCTATTGTGGCCTGTGAAAAGGGAGCAGGTGTTGGCGGCTTTGCCGAGGAGGTCCTCATCGCTGCCTTTGTGCCCCGAGCTGGTAGAACCCTCTGCTGGGAACCGGCCTCCTTTCAACCTGTTCAATCCCACATTCCACCTTCGCTGGCCGCATTCTCCACCTGAAAATTCAACATTCGGCCCGGAATGCGTTGTCTTTGTTCATCTCTTTTTGGCTCCCCTGCTGTTTAATCGCTTCTTCTTGGAGCTGTGGGAACCGGGAGGAGGGAGGGCGAGAATAAATAAATAGGGAGGGGAAAATAAAAGGGATTCTCAAGTGTGCAGCAGAGGTTTGCATTGAAGGGGATCTCGCCTGGCACTGGGAGATACTGACAAAGGCTGGCGAGGGGCGGGGGGGCCAGCCAGCCGCCAGCAGGCGTGCTTGGCCTGGGCCGCTGCATTGAGATATCCCCGCAAACAAATTCATCAAGCTTGTCCTTGTGATGGTCTGGCTGCCAGACGGTCTTTAACTCGTGCCAGGAAGATGGCCAGCCATGCACCCCAGACCCCAAGTCAGAAGGCTGGAGGAGGGGCAGTCCCCTCTCTCCGCATGGCTTGTTGTGTGACCTCAAAGAACCTGACTGCTGTTTCTGTGCCTTGTCAATCATAGGCCCTTCCCTGGTCACGTGGCTCAGTTGGTTGGAGCGTTGTCCCATAACCGAAAGGTTGTGGGTTCGATTCCTGGTCACGGTACATACCTAGGTTGCAGGTTTGATCCCTTGGCCGGGCGTATCCAGGAGGCAAACAATTGATGCATCTCTCTCTCATCAATGTTTTTATCTCTCTCTTCCTCTCTCTCTCTCTCTCTCTCTAAAGCAATAAAAAAATATCCTCAGGTGAGGATAAAAAAAAAATCAGTGGCCCTTTGTGTTCCCATCTTGGAGGGATGTGGGATATGGGGGTGCTCAGGGGGTGGAAGGTGCTCGCCCAAAGTTCCACAGTCATCAGAAGGCAAGCTCCTGGTTCCGGGCTCCTCACGAGAGGCAGGGAGGAGAGGAGAGACCCAGGAGGCTCTGCCCTGGGCGGCCAGATGGAGGACAAAGCCACCATTGTAACATCATCTCAAGTCTCGCTCCCAGATGGCCCCAGGGGCCTCCCCTCCCCTCTCTGCGCCTTTTCTGCAATAATAATGCATCCATTGTATGTTGTTTAATTCAGTTATTCAGGCCAAAATACTAACTGAGCTCCTACTGTGTGTCAAGCTGTGTGTTGAGCACTGGGGACACAGCGGTGACTGAGGCAGATGGGCCCAGCCCTTTGGTGCTCACGGATGACCATATGACCGAGCCATTTCTAGCCCCAGAGGGTGAGGGCTCTGACGGGGTCACGGAGGTGCTGTCAGACACTCCCAAGGTGACCTGAGTCATCAGGGACCATTTCCGGGAATGGGAGACGTCTGGTGTTCCAGGTCTTCTATGGGTGAGCAAGAGAAAAACAAGTGAAGCAGAGGGAGTCCCAGGCAGAGGGCACGGCGTGGGCGAAGGCCTAGCAGCGGGAATGGGCCAGACTCAATCCCCCATCAGCCACATCACGGAACACGTGGCAATGAGGTTTATTCCCATTTTTTGGATGAGAAAACAGAGGCTGCTCAGTGGTGAGCATGGCCGAGCCAAGGCCACAGCTCTTCCCTGCGCCCACTGCCCTTCCTCACAAACACCTTTACACAGAGATGTGTTGCAATAAACAAAGCAGGGCCTTCAGCGGCCTTTCAAGGAGAAAGCACCTGTGTACGTGGACAGGCTGTTCAGAGTTGCCCCAGGTATGAGTTTCCAGAGCTGCCGTAACCAAGGACCACAAATTTAATGAAACACTTAGTAAAACAACACAAACTGATTATCGGGTTAGTCCTGGAGGTCAGAAGTCTAAAATAGTCTTCGTGGGGCTAAGCCCAGGCATGGGCAGGGCTGGTCCTTCCCGAGGCTCCAGGGAGAACCATTTCCAGCCTTTTCCAGCTTCTAGAGGCGCCGCACCCCTGGCTCGTGGCCGCTTCCTCCATCCTCACAGCCAGCAGTGCAGCCCCTTCCACCTCTGACTCTGACGCGCCTGCCTCCCTCCAGCTCAGGGTCCTTAACTTCATTCACCTGCAGAGTCCTCCCTGGCCATGGAGGCCACTCAAGGGCAAGTCACGTCGTCTCTGTCTCATTCACAGAAGGATATCCAAGGCCTAGCACGGCACCTGGCATATAGTAGGTATTTGGGAAATGCTTAACGAAAAGCTGAGCTGGGACTCGAACCCAAGCTGGGTGATCGTTCCAGGGTGCCCTGATTGTCAGAGCGCCTACTCACAGCCCTGGGCCGAGAGCACCATCGGCTGTCCTGTCACAGGCTCCAGGGACTAGAATGTGGGCATGTTTGGGGGGCATGATTGTGCCCACCTCCTTCCCCCCAGAGCGGTCATGGCCAAAAGGGGTCAAAATAGAGGGTCTGGGCAAAGCCTTGGCATTAGAGGGACCTCAGTTTCCCCATCTGTAAAATGGGTATCGATCATATGCCTTGACTCAGGAGTGCTGGAAAGTTTCACTCAACCATTTAACACGAAACATTCAGTGGTGACCCAAACAAGCATGACCCCTGTGCCCACGGGCAGGGTGATGGACATTAAACATCGGGAGAAAGCAGCAACACTGGTGAGATGGAGCATATTGAGGGTGAGGAGTCACAGCAAAGGTGGGGGAACGATGTTCCAGGAAATGGGAACAGCAGTGCAAAGGCCCTGAGGCAGGTCAGTGCCTGGTGTCTCTGAGGACAAAAGAGGAAACAAGAGAGACTGGTCTGGGTAGAAATAGCTGAAGAGCCCCTAGAAGAGGAGGCTTCTAGAAGGCTGTGGGGCTGCAGCCTTGGCAAAGGTCAGGAGTGAACCGCCTAGTGCAGAGGAATGGAGCAGGCCAAGGGCAGCTGGTGGGCAGAGCGGAGGGAAGCAGGTGGGCTCCCAAAGCGCCAGCATTTAGAGCCTGGACTTTGCCCGGTCATGGGAAGCCAAATGAGGGCTGTGAGCTGAATGGACCTGCCAGAGGCAAAAGCCCAACCTGGTGTTTAGGAGACAGCCTGCCTGCGTTCGAATCCCAGCTCCACCACTCTCACTCTGGGTGACCTTGGCCAAGTCACCTCCCCTCTCTGGGCTACTATGGGAAAAATGGTAGTGCCAACACCACAGACCTGTGTGAGGATGAAATGAGCAAATCCATGACAAGCCCTGGGCTTGGAGCACAGGGGGAGGGCAGGGCTGAAGGCCCACACACTATGAGGCAAAACTGCCCCCTAAAGATTCTGCACCCCCTCGTCTCTCAGCCCCGGAGTTTTATTTTCTTTGAGACCTGTGCCCGTGTTCTTGGGGCGAAATCTTCTATTGTCAGGAAATGAACTGCCACCACCTGAGCTTGATTGCACCACCACCCACCCCAGGATCCACTCACGACAGAGGTGGGGGGGCCGTGGGGGGGATGCGAAAGCTCCAGCAAAGGGGGCAGCATTAATCACGGCGCCATTTGCGCGGAGCACCTCAGTCGTTGCAGACAATCTAATAAAAAAAAGCACTGCTTTCTTGAGGAATTGGAGAGAGGTGTTTTGTATTAGGATCGTGCGTCTTATTTTAAGGAAAAGGTACACGGTAAAATGGTGTTGTTCTTGGGGTCAAGCCAGAGAGAAGTGCCCCAAGGGGGAATGCTGTCTTGTTGAGTTGGGTCTTCAAGCCCCTGAGCCTCAGAGGTTTTCTGTCTCCGAGGCACCTCCCAGGTCTTCTCTTCTGTTGTCACATATCATCGTCCTTCTACTGTCCCCTCTGGGTCTGCCTTGCACACAGTAGGGACCCAGAAATGCTGGTTCAGTGCAGCTGAGTCCCTGCAAGGGGAAGTGGACAGGTGGGAGGCAGGTCCAACTCCACGTTATCATTCAGGTATTTCTTCCTTCAGTAAATTTGAACAAGCCCCCGCCTAGAGCCCCTGGGTGGCTTCCACACCCCCAGCAGGAGGGCCTGGCTGAGCCCCCACACTGTCCCCAGCCTTGTGCTGGCCTCTGCCCCTACACATCCAGGGCTCCAGCTAGAGCTACTTGTCTTCTCTCCGCCTCCCGCCCCCAGCTGTCTCTACTGACTCGCCCGTGCCAGGGCTGGGTAGGGGGCTGGGAGAGAAACCACACGTCCTCGGTGGCCCGCCCGGGTTTCTGGGCAGCTGGAGGGAGACAGGTTATGACTACATCGGTCCTGGAAGACATTTCATATGTAAGGAGGACTATGGTGACTGTCGCAGTGCCTAGACTCTACCTTGATGGGCCCTGTCGTGGTCATTGCGGAATTCCTTCATTCATTCAACAAACTCTGGCCTGGTGCCCCCTTTGAGATTAAACGAGGCCGAGCCTTGACTCCAGGTTCTAGCACCAGGTCCTGCTCTACACGGAGCCTCAGTTTCCACATCTGTCTCCGGAGGAAGCTGTACCCCTCCCCATCCTGCCACCTCTAAATCCTAAACCCAACCCTGACGTCCCACTTCGGGGCCTGGCTCCGCTGACCTATACCGGCTTGGCCAGATCCAAGAGGGCAGGCAGAGGTCCTGCCCTACCTTCTCTCTTCAGAACCCTCGGGACTGGAGGCTTTCCTGGGCCCCAGGCAGCGAGTAAAAGGTCTAGGGTCAGGGCCCTGGCTACGGATGGGTCTCAAACACTCTGGTCTCGGAGGCCCTGCCGGGTGCTCCATCTCCTGCTCAGCAGGGACTACATTAGCCGCTCAAAACCCATTCGTGGAAATTAGAGCATAGGTCTCTTCGACAATCATGGGTCATTCTCATTTCCAGTTCCCAGGCTCTCCTGCAGAGATGACAGCCCAGCAGCAGGTCTGGGGCGGGGATGCAGGGGAACTAGGGGGGTCCCAGCCGGCCGACTCCAGCCTGAAGACTTCTCCGTCAGCCAAAGAAATAAAAGTGCAATCATTGGGAGGGGGGGGTTAAGGGAGTCATTTCTCTGCTCCAGCACCTTCTATGGCTATCAGCTGCCAAATACTGCAATCCAAATGGTTCAACCTGACAAGCAACAACAAGTCATGGCAGCACTAGGAGAGAAGACTGCTTTGCCAGCTCTTCATATTTCTCTTCACAGATTTTATGGGTTTCTGGCATATCCTCCATTCTCGGAGGCTCACAAAGCAAAGGGAGGCCAGGTTTTCACTTAATTCAGAAGTAGTATGGACTTCAGGAATGGTTTGATCCAGCATTCCAATGGGTCATCAAGAATCAAAGTTCACTTTCTCTTCTGACACCTAGTCTCAGCCTCTTCCCAAAACTCCCTAAATTTTTCCACCTCCAGGTTTTTGCTCACACCTGGCTGGCTTGTTCCACCCTCCTAAGGAGTCTCTTCTCCCCACCATCCCCATTTCTTGGTCCAAATGTCATTCCCACAGGTAGCACAGCAATGGAATCCCTGGAGAGAGAGGTCAGGAAGGTGACTGCTATCCAAGCTAAGACTTCTCTGGCCCCTGCCACTGCCAGAGGGCTCTTGCTCCAATGTCCCCTCTTCTGAAAAGCCCCCTGTGGTAACTTTTATGTCAACTTGACTGGGCCATGGGGTGCACATCATTTGAGTCGATAGACTGAGTAAAGTACATGCCCTTCTGCCCCCATTCCGCAACGTGGGTGGGCCTCATCCAGTTTGTTGAGGGCCAAACAGAACAAGAAGGCGGAGGAAGGGAAAATCCACTCTCTTCCTGACTCCTTGAGCTGGAACATCTGTCTTCTGCCCTCAGGCTGGGACTTACTCCATCATCTTTCCTGGGTCTCCAGCTTGCGGACAGCAGATCGTAGGGCATCTCAGTTTTCATTATCGTGTGAGTCAATTCCTTATAATAAATCTCTTTCTATACACACACACACACACACACACGCACACGCACACGCACACGCACACCCTACGGTTCTGTGTCTCTGGAGAACCCTGACTAATCCACACTCCACGACTTCCTGCCCTAACCTCCCGCCCCAGCCACTCCCCCTTTTATTTTCTTCACTGACCTCAGAAACTGCATTTCTCATTTACTTACTGAATATTTACTTGCCAATTCTCTTTCCCCCCTAACTAGAATGTAAGCCACATGAGAGAAGGTGTTTCCTCCATCTTGGTGGCTGGATCGCCAATACTCGGAATGATGTTTGGTATACAGTAGGTGCTCAGTATAGACTGGCTGACTCGAATCATTGATTCCAGGGCCTCGTTAGCCCTTTGGAGAAGGGACCCAGAGGCCCATGTTGTAGCAGAAGAAACCAAACAGTCCGTTTTGCCCCAAATTACGGCACCATCGCAGCAGACCCAGAACTCCGCCCTGGGGCTCTCTGCCAGCACAGTGAAGCTGGTTCCTTCCAGCTTTGGAGTAACCAGAACCGGGGCCTCAGAAGCAACGATAGGGGGAACCCTTCACTTGCTGCCCTTTATGAATTGTCCTAAAGCAGGATCTCCCTGACACTGGGGCCGGGTCACTCTCTGTGGGGGCTGTCCCGGGCACTGTGGGGTGTTGAACAGCATCCCAGGCCAGAGGAGGCCTGGAGCTCCCCCTGGGGGCAGAATCATCCCTGGTTGAGACCCACTGCCCTGCAGAGCTGGCTCCTCACCCACCTCCCTGCTCCCGGCTCTGAGTGTGTACCCGCAGCGCTCATGGCCGCACCGGGAAGACCCTGTGAGCTCACGCCCGGCCCACCCAGCACAGCCAGACCCAGGGAAATTGGATTAACTCGGAGAAGCTGGCCAACACGATCCGTCATGCCATCTGAAGGACAGCGTATTGATCTCCACGTTGCAAAAAAAATTAAATGATATCCCTTTTTGTTATTTAAAACGCTGCTTAAGCAATCCTGTAATGGAACAGCCCGGCCCGGGTCCAGGAGCTCCCCGGGCAGCGGCGGCCTCTGCAGACCGGGTGCAGGACGAGGGCCGTGGACGCAGCCCTGTCTCCCCCCGGGTAATTGATGACTCTGGGGAACAGCGCCACTTTGCCGGCAATGTGCGCAGCTTTGATTTATTAAAGACATAACAATTATGAAAATAGCTGATTTATAATCAACTTTCCAGGCCTAATTGATTTCTGGCGTGAAATTTAGAAGGGGAGGTAGTGACACCTTGAGGACGGGGTCGCTGGCCTCGGGGTGGGCTGTGACGGGGTGGCTGGGGGGACTGGCGTGCGTGCGGGACAAAGGACAGGAGGACAGCGGCCCCAGTCTGGCTGTGCTCTTTGTCACCTGGTGAGATGTTGGGCTTGGGCCAGCGTTAACCTGCAGGGTCGTGGCTCAGCGGTGGCTGCCATTTCCAGACGCTGGAGGTGGGCCCCGGCGGCAGCGGAGGGATGTGTGCCCCGGTGCCCACAAATCTCTCCATGTGCTCCAGGTTTGGAGACCTCGCCCGCGCATCCAGGGCAGCCGTGAGAACCTAGCATCGTGTGCACAAGGGAGTCTGCCCACGGTGTCCAGAACCTTCTATTCCTCCAGAAAGTTTCCCAAGCGAGAGTTGCCAAGTTTGGGCAATAAAAATACAGGAAGTCCAGTTAAGTCTGCGTTTCAGACACGCAACAAATGGATTTTTAGTATAAGTATATCCCACACAATGTTTGGGATATACTTATACTAAAAAAAGTATGCCTGGTTAATGTGAAATTCTAACTGAACTGGGCATTTGTATTTTACCTGACAATCCCACTGGGCCATTCAGGACCCCGGCTCCCAACAACCCCGTGAAGCCTCAGTCACCCGATGACTCAGCGCCTGCCCAAGGTCGCAGGGCCGCTCACTCAGATTCACACCCAGCCCTGGGGCCTGAGGCTTCCAAGCCCTAGAGGATCCCACACTGCTTTCGGAAGGAAGGCACAACAGCTTTTCTTTCTATGCAGGGACAGTTTAGACCGGTTTAGGGGACCCGGTCTGTGAGCTGTGGTTTCAAACTGCCCCAGTTTGGCCTTGTTATTATTGCTGTGTGACCTTGATGAAAGCTTTGCCTCTCTGGGCCTCCACCTCCAGCACTGTAAAATAGACAGCTCCATCACAGGGTTCGGGGAGGAGAAACTGATGTGTGGGTGCCCCGCTGGGTGAGCGCGCAAGAGGTTGGGAGGGGGGTGGGTTCCCGGAGCACTAACCAGGGCAGGGGGGAAAGAGACCGTCAGAGACAGGAAGACAGAGTCCATGCGGAGAGAAAAAGAGCACAGAGAAAGACAGACACGTCCCCTTTGGAAATGGGGTGGCCACCGAGGGTGGAAATCAAATTTGCAAATCAGAGGGTTTCAGGCGAGTCTGTAAGGCAGGGAGACAGCAAACAAGAAGCAGGGATTTGGAGTGCAGGGCCCGGCAGCTGCCAGTGCCCAGTCCCCGTGACGGCCCTGCTGAGCGCTTTTAAGTTATCGTTAAAGATAAAATAATTTTTCCCCCTCTGAGGCGTGTGATTGATGCAGTAATGGGCCCCGCCGACAGAGAGAAGGTCAGGCTGGAATGTAATCAGTTTTTTCCAGAGCGATGCATAAACAGGACGGCATGGTGACTGGGAAAGGGAGAGGGACCCGCAACTGTCCCCAAACCCTCTGAGCTCTCAGCAGAAGGGCATGACGAGATGATGGAAACAACGGGGACCAGGGGAACTTTCTGGAGGAGGTGTGGCTCCAGCAAGGGTTGGAAAGAGAAGGCATCGCAGGCAGGGGGCGCTGCAGAAACCGGGTGCGGAGGTGGGATACCGCTTTACACCCTGGCCCCACCTAATCCCCACATCTCACTGCATTGTTCCAAGCCTCAAACCCTCCCTGGCTCCCAGCTACCCACCCCACGAAGGGTTCTCCTCCTGACTCTCCCTCCGATTAGCTGTGCTGTCTTAGGTATGTCACTTCCCCACCCAGCCTCAGTCTCCTCAGCTGTAAAACAGGATGATCGTTACTTCTGCACTCCACGGATTTGGTGAGAGTTTAAAGAAAGGACTAACAGTATCAGTGCTTTTGGCTGCAAGCCGCAGGGAAACCCAAGTTAACTTGCCTCAACATTAAAAAACATTTTTCATCTTATACAACAAATCATTAAGACCTTTACTCAAAAGTACATCTTCCAAGAGCCTTCGCTGATCAACCTGTCTACCCTCTACCCTTTACTCCCCTTCATTTTTCTCCCCAGCATCCATCACCTCCTGACACTATGTACTTGTTCACGACCTACTCTTTCCTCCTCCAAATGTCAGCTCCCTGAGGGCAGGAATTTTTATCTGCTTCGTTAGCATGTTCCCAATGCCATGCAGAAGGCGCTCGTTAAATGCTTGTTAAGTAAATGGATGACTTGTTCATCCAGGAATGATTGATTTAGCTATTCAAGAACATAGTCCTGCCTCTTCCTCAATACATCTACCATGTTGCTCAGCATGGTCCAAAATGACTGCCAAACCTCCAACCTTCACATCTTTGTTCTAGCAGCAGGAAGGAAGAAGGGTGGAAGGACAAAGCAGGCTTTCTCCAGTGGACCATCTTCTTTATGAAGTCTTCCTAGAAGCCCATCCCAAAATCTCACTGGCCAGTACTCAGTCACATGGTTACTCCTAGCTAGCTAGCTGCAAGGGAGTCTGAAAAATGTCGTCTTTAACAGAGTGCTCTCCAGCAGTTCGGCAGGTGAGGAAGACTGGGAGGATGGATGATAGGAGGCAGGGAATAATGGACATACAGCTGACTCCCACATCGGCCAGTGCCACTTACCACCTGAATTAGTTTCCTATGGCTGCCATAACAAATTCCCACCAACTTAGTGAGACACTCAGTAAAACAATATACATTGAGTATCTGACAGTTCTATAGTCTGAAGTCCAAAAGGGTTTCGCTGGACCAAAGTCAAGCTGTGGGCAGGGCTGGTCCCTCCTGGAACCTCCAGGGGAGAATTGGTTTCCTGCCTTTTCCATCTTCTGCGGGTGCCTGCACCCTCGGCTCCTGGCCCCTTCCTCCAGCTTCACAGCCAGCAATCGCTGCTCAAGTCCTTCCGGTGCTGCCCTCTCTCTGCTTCTCCCCGTACAGTCTCCTCCTTCCACTGTCAGGACCCTTGGGATCACACTGGGCCCATTAGGACTCTCCACCAACATCTCTTAAAGTCAGCTGACTAGAAACCTTCGTTCCGTCTGCCCCCCCAATTGCCCTTTGCCATGTAACCTAACACTTTCATCATGGGCTCTGGGAATTATGAC